>GL379981.1:82400-108924 GCA_000143925.2 Caenorhabditis brenneri
GAAAGTCACTTTTTTGGATGTACTCAGGTCTCCTGTTTTCGGTTTTTTAGTCATAAAGTGTCTGCGTAGTTTTGGGTTGATGAACAGACCGATTCCTCTTAGAAGTGCAGCAAAAACAGTTACAATGGGAAATAGTGTATTTTTTTATGTTTGATGTCGACAACTCACGAGTATACCAATGGAATAATCTTGAGGGATGTTGATTGCATCGGTAGCGTTAGTTCTACAAACTTCCACACCAAATCGAATATCTTCGAAACTTAAGGGGGTTGCGAAGCTCTTCAAAATGAAAATGAAAATGATGCTGAATAATTGTCCAACAAGAATAATGTAACCTGTCGAAACTTCAGTGGCGGCTGGGTATGAACATTCGACAGCAGCTTCAAGGCCAACAGGGTAGGCAGCTAGTCCAAAAAATCCCAGGAAAAACGCACAGATTAAGAGGCTAGAGTTTCCCTGCCATCCAGGAACTTTGGTCAACCAAATAAAGAATACCCCGAACACTGCCGATCCAGCAATTGTAACCATGAGTACATGTTTATGCCATTTGTACTTGTCAACCAGAAAACCAGCAATTGTTGCACCAAGAAGACCTGATCCAATCATTAATACCGCACATGCTCCTGATAAGTTGTTTCTGTGACCAGCAGTACACATCAGACTGGACATCATCGAATAAAGACAGTTGAACATTCCAATACCACCTCCTAACGCAAGAAAAATCATTATCCAAGCTGGTGTGCTGAAACATCTTCTCAGGCTTTTATCGTAAAGCATTAATTTTGGTTCGCTGGTAAAACACCCATCCTCTTCTGGCAAACTGCGTGACACTATATACTGAAAAAAAAATATTTTGCGGTTGCTAATGTCATTCGAAACTCACAACCACTACTGCCGAAATACATGTGCAGAACAAAAAGAGTGACAAATTCAAAATCCACACTTGTCTGGATGATTGAACTATCATAGGTACAAACAGATTAGCAAACATCACGGCTACTGGATTCGAAAGAACTCCAAAACTCGTGGCCAGTGTTCTTTCGGAAGCTGGGAAAAATTTGTCAGAAACTTTTGATGGGAGAAACATAATGAATGGATAACTGAGTGCAGAAATGACTTGTCCAGCGATTGCAACATGGAATCGATAATCGAGGTTTGGAACAGTTGATATTACCCGAATGAGAGAGCCGATGAACATAGGGATTGTGGCGAACAATAGTATAGATCTCACTTGGCTGTAGCTACCAATCCACATACTAGCGAAGCTGGCTGGAATTGAAATGGAAATATACATTCCCGAAAGCCTGAAAACAATTAAATAACACGTATTGTTTGGAATATATAACAGCGAGAACGTACTCACCATACTGTTCTTTGTTCTCCGTAATATGCATTGACATAATTCGCGACGGGTGAGTATGAAATCCAGCATAGTGTGTTGCAAAAATTAACCAAAATTACTATTGCCATGATGAAATAACGCCTATGCAAAATGGATCTGAAGTTGATAGACTTCCATCTGCGGTTTGGTGTTTCATCCAGCTTTTCAGTTTCTTTTTCCTTGTCAGAAAGAACTTCGATTTCATCTATCTCTCTTCGGATAGTCTTCATTTCGATTTCATCTCCCATCTCTGTAAAATGTTTTTTCTTTTCAAAACAAATGACGACGATAAACAAGCAAAGACAAATTGACAAGAGAATTTATCCAAAAAAAATCACATTGAGTTCAACTTCAAGAATCGAGCAGTTGACATTTTAGTATTTTCGGAAATGAATGAATGGCTGATGATGTACTGAACGGATTCACTGAACTTTCGAGCCATCATTTTCTGAGCAAGAATGATTCCTTCATTGGAAATTGAAAAAGGAACTTTGACAGGGTTGACAGAGCCATATTCATAACCAGTAAGACAGCGAAAAAAAACACTTCCAAGTTGGGAAATATCTGCTGCGCGAGATTCCATCCTGAACCAGAAAGAAATGCAATTCCGAATTAATTTCAATCGTGAAAAACAGGAAAGTGCGCTCCAAAAAAAACTAAATTCAAATTGATCTGTTTTCGAAAAGTTAAAGTTGTGGGTCTAAAATTAGATCTGCTTTTTGAGTTTTGGATATTTTTGCTTCCATACTCGACTTTTTATACACATTAACTTACAGTTTTTGTGGATTAATTTTTCTAGCATGGGATCTACTTGTCAAGATACAAAAGCGAGATTCTTCCTTCATTGAATAGATGTTGTCGATAGTCACTGCTCCATGAATTACTTGGTTACAGTGAAGTTGAAGTAATGCGTTCGCAATATCTTTTTTTTTTAATTATTGTCTGGTCTCTATTGAAAATGACTTACCACGAATGATTGCTGCAGTCATCCAGTCAGGAAGAGGAAAATTACCGTATTCTTCGAGGAATTCAGATAATGATTTGTCCGTGTTGACTTTTGAAGTGATGATTCCAGATGAACTCTGAAAAGCCATTTAAAGTTCTCAAAGACTTAAACAGAGCGAAAACCATGTTGTTGTTCTTTGATGATCTCTTTTGACAGCTCAAAGCCCTGGTGACGAAGTCGTAGTCTTCGGAAAATTGGCTTAAATTGAACACTTTGTTCGTTCTATTTCTCTAGATCTCACTCATGATCCATAATCAGACTTTCATTCAAACTCTCTCGATTGCTCATATTACTAGTCAGAATATGCTGCTTTCCAGGTGTCACAGCCTCTTTAGAATTTTGATTTGAACGATTTATTCCTCGTTTCGAGCCGACCTACCATAACAATCACTTATTCTTTTCATGACAATCGAGTAAATTGAGTAAAAAAAGGATGAAGTAGAAAATGTATCAATGTTTCAATGCCAAATTGGAATGCACAATCAATCATCTAGGGCAAGGGTCATAGAAAGGGTCAAGGGTGTATATATACATATATTTTCCGGAATGGTTGGACTAGAATTCAAAAATTTAGGAACATTTAGAGGAAATTTGATGAAAATTTGACAAGATTATCGGGCACCCGATTGAAATCGAAATGATTAGAACGTTTTTGTAATTAATCATTGGCTGGAGTGCTTCCCAACACGAAGGCTTGTGGGATACTGTCTCCATAATATATTTTGTTGTTTGCAGCAATCGCTTGTATTTTTTGCAATTCAAGATACTCTCTGAAAAAAAATAGCGAATTAAATAATTTAACAAGGTTCATACTTGGTAAGAAGAAGTTTATTTGCTTCAGCTTGTTTCTCTGCTTTGTAGAATTCTGCATTGGCTCTTGATTTCTCGGTGTCTGTAATTGTCATAAGAATTGTGAAAATTAAAAATTGCAGGATTATTTCTTACTTAGATTACTCTCGGCTTCCAATTGATTCAATAACTTTTGTGTTTCTTTTTCGGTAATCAACTGCTTCTGATGAATAATAGCCACCTGAGCCAACTTCTCTGCTTCGATGACAGCTTTCTTTCTCTCTGTTTCTGCGAGCTTTTCAACAACTTTTTGTGTTTGATGAGCAACCAAAAGTTTTGTCTTTTCAGCTTCCATCATTTCATAGTTCAAACGAATTGCCTCCGGAATCTTTGGTTTAGTCACTCTGACTGCCTGAACGAAAAGCCCCGGAGCCATTTTTACCAAGTCAGTTTGCAGAGCATTTTTGATTTCTTCGTCGATTTTATCTGCAAATCCAAAGCTGGAGAAGGTCAAAACTACAAAAAAAACTAACCAAAAAGGTCGATGTAAACTTCCTGAAGAGTGTGGCTACTGCAGAATTGATTCACTTCGTGATGAACTTTGTTGAAAATTAATGGACGATCGTAGTCGACAGTGTAGTTTTTGACAATAGCATAAACTGAAAACAATAGTTTAACTTTAAGAGTTTTTGAGAAAACTAAGATTTCATTAAAAGACGTTAGATCAACACTCACCGCTCTCTTGAGATAAAAGATTCACAACTTCAATACGGTCGAAATAGATCATAACTCCTCCAGAAGTTCCACACGGAACATTTGTAGCCTCATCAGTTTGAAGTGTCACTTGAACCGATTTCACAGTGGTCAGCAGTGGGATGTGTAAGTGATAACCAGGTCCTGTGACAGCTTTTAATAGAGCTCCACCCTGCAAAATTAATGAATTGAAATAATGAAAAGATGTCGATTTCAAGAAGGAAGTCGGTTTGAAATCATGTAAATGAAATTTATTTCGGCAATCAATTCAAATCACAAAAGAAAAGTGAAAGTTATTTATCAGTTTTGTACACTTTCAATTAGCCACTCACTCTATAGTAGACTCCAACATGTCCTTCGTCAATTTTATGTAGAGCTTGACTGAATATGATAATCCAGGCCGCTAGTAGCCCAAACACCAGCTCGGTCAGCATCTCTGAAAAAAAAACGAAATGAAATGTGTTAATGTGGTGATATTGGATCACAAAGCGAAACTGGTTCAAACGAGGCACTTCGCTGTTAAATGAATGCGTCGCGGTTTCAATGTGCGCGCGTGCGGAGACACACTCATTATACGATACGTAGATTAACAATTGGGGCAACCCGCTTGGTGCAACGGACAGCAGCTGGCAACATGAACGGAGGGTAGCTCACTCTTATGTTCACTCTTCTCTCCCATAGGATTCAGGCCATTCAAATAGCCACACATCACAACACAACAAAGTATCCCATAAGAAGCTGAAAACTACTGAAAACTGGATGAAACGTAAATTTAAGAAAAAAATTGAGCATTTATTGCAAAAACGAATTTATGAAAAAGAAGTTTATGAGAAAATAATTAGCTTGACTTCTTTTCTTTCGTCACAAACTCCATTTTCAAAGGTACTCGTAGACTTGAAATAGTGAGTACGAGAATTATTTGAGTCACGAAGAGTACGGTGAATGCTTCGTATGAGAAAATGTCAATGAGGTAAGCCAATGGTGATCCGGCGAAGATAGCGCCTACTGAAAGTTTAAAAGAAATTGAATGCGAAAAATATTGAAAAGCGCACCGGATGCAATGAAGCTGATAAACGCTGATACAGTTCCAGCGATGCTTTTGGTTCCTGCTTGTGATCCGACAAGACACCAAATATTTATTGATCCATTTACAAAAAATCCGATGAATATACCAAGGACTGATGAGTATTGTTCAAACTTGAAAAGTGCGATTGATAAAAACATCATTGCTGTTGTAAATAAAACGCCGAGTATTCTCCTTGAGGAATCGACTCCCAAGCTGTCTGATAATCTATCGAGTAGCACGCCACTGGTCATAATTCCGATGATCCCGCCTACTTCATAAAGGAATTGAAATCCGTCGGCAGAAACTTTTTTTTCGCTTAAAAACAACGGAACCCATGTTTCGCAAATCGTTCTCATTTCCATTGAGAAAAAGTATATGAACGCAATGTGCCATATTACAGAACTCTTTGCAATTGTCTTTATTGTTACTTTCTCTGCTTCCAGTTCAGTTTTCTTCATTGGCTTCACATCTTTTCTTATAGCATCTTCAGTGATTATCCACTTTTTACAGATCAGAGCGAAAAACAGAACGAAAAAACCGGAATTGAACTCTATCGTTCTCCAATACGATGTCTTCAGAAGAGGCAGAATTAAACCCGCAAATGTGGTTCCGCATCCAAGTATAGAGAACATCGTAGCGTATGAACGATCATCAAACCACTAAATAAACATTTATTAGGGAATTTCGTATCTTTTCAGCAGTGCCACTCAAACAATAGTTGAAAAGTTAAACACTGGAAAACTCACTGTTGCAATTAGTTTCGTAGCTGGAACCCACCCAGCTCCTTGAATACCTCCGATCATGGCCATCACCATCTCGATTTGCCACACCATACTGGTAAACGCTAAAATTAACCGATTATTCTACGAAATTGTTTTCAAAACCAAACCTAGGCATATTGAGCATGTACTACTCAGTAAAACTCCTCCGATAAAAAGTTTCGAATTTGATGTTCTGTCCGCAGCCGTACCAAATATTAATTTACTCAAAGTGAATGATGCAGCATGAATTGAAACAATTCTTCCTAAAGTCCGATGATGTTATATTAGGGATTCATCTCAAAAAATGGACGTTTTTTCCGTAAGTCCCGGTATCTGTTCAAGTAAGTTTATTATGTTCATAACCACATTTATAGAAATCTACATTAGACGAATAAAAAACAAAACAAGACCGTAGAAAATAGATACAACCTGTACTTTGGTGTCAAATGCAAGGCACGAACATTGACAAGGCGAACGAGAAAGAAAATGATAAAAGGAATAACACAAGCAAATAATTTCTGAAAAAACTATACTCTAACCTAATGGAAAACTGAGAATAACTCTTGTTTTTAGTAATCAATTGAAACTAGTTCCTGTTAAAGCTCACTGTTCAGTCCTCTGTGTACTTATTTCGTCGGATGAGATCACAAAACATTTCGTAAAAAAGGAAGGCACATCCTGAGTTTGCAGCAGCTTTTATCTGACTTGGCCATAACCCTTTGAACAATCCATACCAACTTTCGTTTCGCACAACCATCGTGATTGTTTTAAATAGACCCTGACTGTAGTTGCTAGTTTTTCCAAATCCTGCTCTCTCAAATCCATTCATTTGTAATCTATGACGTACCATATCGAGAGGATAGAGTACCTGAAATTTTGAGAGCTACGATACTTTCAGATAAAGAACACTCACCGTTTTCGCGACTGTGCCTGCCATTGCGCCACTGAAAAGTGCACCGGTTGATTCGTATCCAGTGAATGGCCAAAGATCCATGAAACAGTTGTAAAGAGCGAACTGCATACCGGTGAATGGAGCGATTTGTACAACACTGGGTATCCAACCACGGAAGTAGCCCGGAACTCCTTCTTTTTCCCAGATATGTCTAACTGCATGCATAGTTCCAGAGTAAACAGCATGTCCTGACTTCTGTGCTACAAGTCTAGTGCGAATAACATCTAATGGCATCGCCTTTAAAATGAGTTTAACGCTTCGTTTAGAATAATTTCGAGCTTACCGCTGTCATTGCAAGACATCCACTCAGTGCTCCACAAACAAAATCGGATGTAGATCTAACACTTTGATCATCAGATGGGATGTAATTCGCTGCATGACGAGAGAGCCATTCAAAAGAAGAAAATTGAACGAGACCGTATGTTGCGGAAAGTCCTTGTGCTGGAATGTGTCCTTTCCAAAAGGCTTGTGCTCCTTCTTCCCGAGTGATAAGTAGTACAGATTGCAGAACCCCCTGAAATAATGCCATAAAACAAAAAGTCGAAACAACTGCTCACCTTATACTTTCCAGATTTTTTCCCACGGATTGGTTCTTCTTGGAGTTGAAACCGAATTTTGAGAACATCAAGAGGCTGAATGATCATTCGAGTGACAATCCCACTAGCTAGTCCTGCCTCGCTGTACTCCGTGGAAGTGAGCGGCTCATTTATGGCCTCCGGATGATAGCCGACCATAATTGAGTTCGCATTCGCAGCAGACCAAAAATATGAAACTGCTTCACCAGAGAACAATCAAGAAAGAAGAGATGATAAGAGATACAAGAAAGAAAAAAATGCGGAGAAAACGTGTGGTTAGAACACAAACTTATACAGTTCCCGGGACTATTCCTTTTTCACATGCGCTTTTGGGTGTTTAAGTTTTTAAGAACCTACCTATATCATCATTTGAAATCTCGATTTCAGAACGGATTTGAGAGAGAAAAACGATTGGAAGTCTTCGGAATAGAACGTAGGCCACGTAGATTAAGAAGACAGCTCCGAATTTGACGTAGTTAATGGAAGGCGTTGCCATCAGTTTCGTTCCTAGAGGAGGTTTCTTGACTTTGTGAAAGTTTTTTTTTAATAGAAAGGGAGATGAGTCAGGAAACATGAATGGGGAAGCATTGAGAAAACTGAACAAATAAAACCAGCGCATTGCATCAATTATGAAATTATAAATTGATCGTCACGGAGCTCAATACAGTTAGGGTATACGATAGACGGCAATTTTAAGCGGTTTACTGTATCCTTCGGCGTTGTCAATTAGGATTTATTTTAGTTGACTACCACATGCAAGTTCAAATCTGGCATGTACGAATGGAAAAAAGTTTTGAAAACTGAAAAAAAACAAGTTAAAAAAACTGAAAACTAGAAAAATATAAATATTTTTGCCAGCGAATGTGCATTATGTCGTAACATGTGATGTTTGCGTACCACAAAAAATTTTGCAATTTTTTTCGCGAATCGAATTCGATTGTGGAGAATCCAGCACCTTCGCTCTAATTATTGCCTAAATTCTTCTGAAAACAAGCTTTCTAGAAAAGTGACTGTCTTTTTTTCCAGATTATGGCTACGACAATGGAAGACGACGAAAACCCTCCGCTTCAAAATTCAAAACTGTTCGGTTTATTCAAGGTATTATTTCTCTTAATGTTGCATACAATCTCTAGAGAGATCTCTTTTTGTACAGAACCCAGATCCCGGATTTACACAAACAGGAATATCGATGTTCACGAATTTTATCCTAACCAACATGTTCGTTTACGGAGTCACCGGTCGGGCAAGATTAGCATATGCACTTAGTATGATCTCAATTCCTTGTTCTGTCCTCCTGAGTGTTCGGTATTTTTTCGTCCGATGTTTCACAAAACTATATATTTTTTACTTTCAGTGATTCTCAGAAAGATTACGAAAAGTGGAAGGAGATGCGACTGCTAAGACTGAAAGGAGTACCTGAAAGATTTATGCCGTACAAGTGCAAATACGATTGGTCCGACTACGACCTGAGAAAACTGCGGGAACAAAAATGATTCGGGTGGCGATTTAGAAATGCACAATTAGTAGAATACAGTAGATCATAATTTACTTTAAAAAAAATAAAATATTAAACGATACAAATTATGCAATTTGAAAAGCAGATCCATACTTGAACATTGCTTTCAAAATGTTCAAACCTATTTTAGAAGACTTTGAATTGCTTTTACAGTGATTGGGTGCATGTTGGGAATATTAGCTTTGAACTGAGAGACTGCGCGATCACGAGTTGCATTCCATCCAAACAACGACCTAAATAATATACAACTATTGTCGACAAAAACTACAATTCAAACCTGTAAATGGGCTTGCAGTATTTCATTCTGCCCACGGCAAGCGCAAAAGCGAGACTGACATCTACAATTGGTGCCCATTTAGTTTCTAGTCCCAACATCAACCACGAAAACTTCAGCTCTGCGTTTTTCGCTTGATCCAGTTTATACGTAGCCGTCAACATCGGCATGCGATCTCCAAAAGTTCCTCTATTAACACGGATAGCGTCGATAACCGCAAGTTTCTGCGAGTTCGACATTTTAGCAAAAGGTTCTCCATCTGTTGGAACCGTTGATCCTTCAGTTGTCCATTTCGCAGCGAGGTCTTTGCATGCTTCCATCAAAGTCGAATCATACTTTGGTTTAGGTGGAAGGCCAGCTTTGTGCAACCAAAGTCCCCAGTCGATATTATCAAGAATGACCTTCTTATCAGAGAACGTATCATACAGATATTCTTTCCATTCATCAGTAGATACCGATTTATATGCAAACTTCTGGATGTAGCTTTTCAGAAATTCTTCAAAACGAGCATTATCACCAATCGCTTGCTCAATGGTAAACAAGAGAGCTGATCCTTTTTCATACGGTACAGACGAAAACGCATCATCTGGATCAGCGTTTCCCAAATTTTGAACCAGCTTTGTGTATTCATGATCAGGCCCGAAAACATCGTTGACAGTCCGGATGAGACTCTCCTCAAATCCACACTGGCTTTCAAATTGCCGCTCCAGCTCTCCATACATCCTGCCGTGAATTTTTCTTTCCAGAAAAACGGTGAAACCTTCATTGAGCCAAAAGTGCTCCCATGAAAAATTAGTCACTAGATTTCCAGTCCAGCTGTGAGAAATTTCATGAGCAATGACATTGACAAGACTGCGGTCACCAGCGAGAAGAGTAGGGGTGATGAAAGTAAGACATGGATTTTCCATTCCACCGAATGGAAAAGTGGCTGGTAGTACTACCAAATCGTATCTCCCCCAGACATATTTGCCAGCAATTTCTTCGGCTACTTTTAGTATTTTCTCAGTCTCAGCAAATTCGTAAAATGAAGCTTCAGCTTGCGAAGGCTCTGCCCAAACTGCACATCTGTCACTGATATCCTTACGTTCGAGATGACCGACAACAATTGCAAGAAGGTAAGATGGAATGGCAACGGGTTGCTTGAACAGAAAAACGGTTCGTTTCCCGCAAGGTGAAGGCTTAGATCCTTGCCCAATAGCAGACATAAGACAAGTCAATCCACTCGGAACACAAACTTCAGCTTCGTAGGTGCTTTTCACCGATGGAGTATCCATACAGGGAACAATAGAACGTGCGTTGATAGCCTGGCATTGGGAGAAAAGATATGGAGCCTGAAAACGTTGTAATATAGAACCGCTCAACATAGTTTTTTACTTACAACTCTATCAGTTGTCTGTTCCGCAGTCAAAAATTGGATGGCCGCAGCCCTGTCGCTAGATTCATATTTGATATCTAAGATAACTTTGTCTCCGGATTTGAGCATAGCAGTCGAAACAATCAGCTTTTGGCCCAAGTCACCATTATCTTTGATAGTGAACTCTGAATCCTTTGAACAACCATTTACATTCACAACAACTGCTTGGATTGACAGATCGCGGGTGTCAAAAACGATTTGAGAAGTATCTTGTTTAACGTCCAAGTTTACACGCACATCTCCCCCAATGTTCTTATTTTCAAAATCGACTTTCCACTTCAAAGCGTAGTGAGTAACGGACACCTGAAAAAATTGTTGTTGCATACAATGTATAGATATATGAAACAGTTCTTATTTGTTCATAATTGGATGCAGTCGAAGGATCTCGAGGATGTAGAGGAGCCATGATCTAAAGTTTATAGGTTCAAAATAGTGTCACTTTAGCGATAAAGAGAAGGTATAACTTGTTGTCAAAACAAGGAAAGCAATATTCAAATGGTATTTTCAACCATAAAATTGAAGGAAAAAAGATGATACTTATTATAAATTTATAATCGAACAAAAAATAGCAATGCAATTGTACAATTATACATTTCTGATCAGCTTTCCTATAATTATGTCATCCGCAAAATAATCAGGATCGAACTCTTCTTGTGATATTGCATCAAGTTGGAAAAATCGTTTAACTTTTTCGTAAAATGATTTTTGCGCGATGGATGCTTCTCCAATATCCCTCACTTCGCTAACAACAAGAATCTCTTTAGCGTTTGAATTGTTTAAAAGTTGAATAAGAGGATCAATCGTGCTATTGTAATAAACACAATCTACAGCGACAACAATGTCGAGTCCTTCAGGAATTGTGTCTTTTGTCCAATCGAGAACTTGAATTTTTATTCGATCTCCTGTCAACTTTTGATTAACTTTTACATTTTTCTCTATCAAAGGAATACGTTCAGGGAGATCGGTAAGAATGACTTCAGCGCCTAGTGAAGCTAATGCGATACCACAGACACCAGTACCACTTCCAAGTTCTAGAACCTGAACATGTTTTCGTTATCACATGTGCTATGAAATTAGAAATTTACTTTCTTGTTTTCGAATTGCTTTGCGTTTTTGAAAAAATAGTGAATCGTCATTAGCGCACTATCCCAGATGACTCCACCGACGTCGGTGACTGTTTCCTAAACGTACGAAAGATTAGTTGACCGCAATAGTACTTGTTACCTGATAGATTATCAGTTCGCTGTTTCCGTTGTTAAATGGAATAACTCTCGGATATTCATCGCACCACATTTAAATACCTTATCAATAGGCCTGAAATAAGAGGGGTTCATGCAAGATGACAGTTTTCGAGTTGTCCGAGTGGAGTACACGGCCGAGAATGAGTGTTCACGTCGGGACTCATTCTTTTTTTTTGGTAATGTTCCTTCAATAGATTACTGTAAGTTTTCGAGCTTTTTTTTGCCACTAAGCTTCATTTCAATTCTCCAAAAAGTTTCTGATTCTGAATTGCTCTTTGTTGAGTGGGAGAAGTGCGCTCCATTGAAGTCAAAGAGAGCTGTTCAACGTGGAATAATTGTGGTCAAATGCATTAAAGCTTGCGTTTGTCAAGAATATTCATCATTTTCATTTTTTCTCGTCGAAATCTGAACACGTAGGCAGTAAATGAAATCTAAGGCAGAAAGAAAACATTCATTTGGCTAGTCTCTTTTCTCAATTTCACGATCTTCTCCTAACCTTTTCCCGAGAAAACTGCCGCAATCAATGACCTATATCGTTATCCTTCACGCGAAAATGAGGTAATTGTGATTCGAAATCGTAATGTTGGTATAACATAGGAACGGTGCAGTTCATTTATTCGAAGCACAAAGCCACATAGAAAACGCCACGTCAGTCCTCTCCTCCCCCTCCTCTCCATTTGTATACATACTATCAGTTTGACTCTCATGTTTCACGGTCTCCTCCTTTCCGCCACCTCCTCTCCCTCGATTTCTTCATTTTTCGTAACGTTTCAAAAGTTGAACATGTTTTTATGAATTACAGGTCGTTTCATTCGTTTCAGAAATGAAGGCATTAATTCTAGTCGGCGGATATGGTACACGGCTCAGGCCTCTCACATTAACACAGCCCAAGCCTCTCGTCGAATTTGCAAACAAACCGATGATGTTGCATCAAATGGAAGCTCTAGCTGCTGTTGGAGTTGATACTGTCGTACTTGCTGTAAGCTATAGAGCAGAACAATTGGAGCAAGAAATGACAGTGCATGCAGATCGTCTAGGTGTAAAGTTGGTTTTTTCATTAGAAGAGGAGCCACTTGGAACAGCTGGACCATTGGCTCTTGCCCGGAAGCATTTAGAAGGCGATGATCCTTTCTTCGTTCTTAACAGTGACGTAATTTGTGATTTCCCATTCAAGCAAATGATTGACTTTCACAAAGACCATGGCAAGGAAGGAACCATTGCTGTTACAAAAGTAGAAGAACCTTCAAAGTATGGTGTAGTGGTTTTCGATGAATCTAATGGAGCAATCGCTGACTTTGTGGAGAAACCTCAAGAATACGTTGGAAATAAAATCAACGCTGGACTCTACATTTTCAATTCAGCTATCCTTGACCGTATTCCTTTAAAACCAACTAGTATCGAGAAAGAAATTTTCCCCGAAATGGCAGCTTCTGGAAATCTTTTTGCTTTTGTGCTCCCTGGCTTTTGGATGGATGTTGGTCAACCCAAAGATTTTCTCAAGGGCATGGCCCTTTTTCTTAATCACGTCCACACAACTAAATCAGAAAATCTGGCAACAGGAAAAAACATTCATGAGACAGCGACGATTCGTGGAAATGTGTTGGGTAGGAGACTAAATTACCTTCAATTTACTGAATATTTTCAATAGTTTTTTGCAGTCGATCCAACAGCCACCGTCGGAGAAAATTGTGTTATTGGACCTGACGTCGTTATCGGACCTCGAGTGAAAATAGAAGGAGGTGTTCGTATTCAGCATTCCACTATTCTGTCTGATTCGGTAACACAATTAGTTTTTCTTTTTTTTAAGTATACTTTACAGACGATCAGCAACTATTCTTGGGTGTCTGGAAGCATCGTTGGAAGAAAGTGTCACATCGGAAGCTGGGTTCGTATTGAAAACATCTGTGTTATTGGAGATGATGTGGTAAATAAGATATATGTAAATACTTTTTCATTAACGTTCATATTTCAGGTTGTGAAGGACGAGCTGTACTTGAATGGAGCCAGTGTTTTGCCACACAAGTCTATAGCTGTGAATGTACCTTCGAAAGACATCATTATGTGAAACTTGTTCCAAAAAATGTATTTAAAATTCAATTTTATCAAAGTCAAAGCTTGTGATAATAGTTTAATTTAACTCAACTTAGTTGTAACTTTTCGGTTAACAAACTTTTCTCAATTTACTTTGGCGGGCTATATTTATTTAAACTACTCGGATTCATATATAAAAACTGGGTGATTTCTCTGTGTTATTCAGGATTTTTGTGGCGTTCTATGATGATTTTTTCTGTTAATTGCCGGTTAATTTCTTGTTGAATAAATTCTTGTGGTTTTCCCAATTGTCTTCTTAATTATGGCTCGAATCCATACGGATGTAATATTGGGAGACAGAATGATTTGCGGTACAAAAAGATTCCAGACGGGTGGATGAGCACTTCAGGCTCGTTGGAAAAAGAAGATTGGCTCGATTTGGGCGATATCACTAATGCTCCCACTTTTTCTCTGGAGGATGCTCTAAACGATGTAATGAAATTGAACTGGGTTTTTGAAACGCCCTATAACTAGATTATTTAAGACGGAAAATCTGAGCGATCCATTTCTGGATGAGTCCTTTGCAATAGATGCTGATTTCGGGTCGGTATCTAATTTAGCTGATTCTTCATCAATTTCTGATGGTCAACCACTTGCATATAAACTTGATGCAGCATTTGTAATACAACCTCATTGTAGTTTACAGTGTTCAATTAAACAAAAATTCATTAGTAATTACAGTGCAAATTTCTCATCAAATACTATCCAACGAAAAGAAAACTGGTCGAGTGATAGCAGTAGCTGAGAGAAATGGCTGGATCGCTGTTGTTACAAGCAAAGGACAATTATTGTTGTTTGACTTAAATGGGAACTTGAACCAATTCCATCGTGGAGAAGAGTCAATGGGAGGTGCAAGCTGTGTTACTTTCTCATTGGATGGGAAGTTCATTGCAATTGGATATCAAAAAGGAGCTATCAAGGTTTCGTGATTATTTGTATTACAGCAGATTTGGAGTACCGTAAATACTCTAAATGAGGTGCCCCTCCAGATGAAGGGCCTCTCTAATAGTGGTGCACTCCGCGGCGCTTTGGAAAACTAGGGCTGCATGCACCTCAATTAGGGTATTTACGGTAACTTCTCGCTAGTCCATGTTTGGTAGATGATTTGTGTGTTTGTGTGTTAAAGTCTGATGAATCCAAAATTATCATTTTCACTTTATGATAACTGAGATAAGCCTTCACTTAATTGTCATTTCCAGATAATGACGATCGATAATAAACTATATCACATCATAAATGAAGGAGGCCAACCAGGACAAGGAATCGTACAAGTTCTCTTCACCAAAGATAATCATACTGTACTGACTGTTGATAATGGAGGAAGTTTTTATGAATGTACAATCAGCACACAATGGCTTCAAAAAAGAAAAGACAGATTGAGGTGCCACGTGTCAGGTTGCAATGGGGAAATAATATCAATGAAGCTCTTACCGGGAGATGTAATTGCTCTACTTTCAGTTCATAGACTTATATTCTATGTTCTGAAACCCAGAGGACAAATTCTCGGTATTTTTCCAGTGAAGTTTGAATATCAGTTTCCACCGTCATGTTCCTACTGGCTGGGAACTCCAAAATCCGAAATTAATTCCCCGTTAAATTCATTGTTTTCTACTAACCTGAAAGACTTCAAAGTTTGTATCAGTCGTGGTCATAAAATGGCGATCCTCAGGATACATGCACAGAATTTTTTCACCAAGCAGGTGAGCTCCAGACATTGTCTAGAAGCCAAAAACCAAACAAAAATTTTAGAGACGAGCAACTGTTCTCCGCCAGTTCGATCTTCCATCACCATTAGTTAATATTCATTGGATGAATGTTCATATGATTGTTGGTATAGATGCGATGGGATCTGTTTGGCAAATTGATCCAGAAAAAGGATCTTCTAGAAAACAAGATTTAGAAGATATTCAATTAGTCTTCTCAACTCCGATTCTGAAAGGATCAGCAACTGGTGGAAAAGTGAGCGAAGCAGTGAAAGCGGTTGCTGAATATGCTTGTTATCAATCAGTCACTTCTGCGACGTCTACATCCGAACGACTTATTGTGCTAGCTCATGATGGATTGAAATATCTAGAAAAGGTTCACGAATGGGAGCAACTGGAAAGATATAAAGAAAGAAATGATGATATTTCTGCCGCCCTTTATCTACTAGATGTATGTAGGGATAAATTGAGAGTCAGCGAAATGTTCAAGAAGGAATCCTATAATCTTCTGGCCGAAAAAGCACAGAATCTCCTCACGGAAGCTGTTTCTGGAGTAGGAGTCGGATCGTTATCTGACTTGGTTTCACACTACCGGAAATATATCAAAGTTATTCTAAGAATCTGTGTCAATGGAGGGCTCCTCGATTTTCTTTACACAGCATGCTGGGATCGCCTTTCTATGGATACAATTTCGAAAACAGTTTTTCTTGATAATCTGGATGAATATGTTTTGGATGGAGCACTTGAAGATCCCCCACCACCATTAGTCAATGAATATTTACAACATTTGGCCAACGAAGGGCACTTCTCCCAATTCCAAGCGGCAGTTGTACGATTTCCGATTCAAACTCTCGATTTGCATACTGTTATGTCGATTTGCAAGCAGAATGAAATCTATGACGGTATCATTTATGTGAATAACAAGGCACTGAATGATTACATCGCTCCTCTAGAGGTAATCCAGTTCTAAGCGGATCGAAGCGAAACATTTGAATATTTTCAGAGCATGTTAGCAGAAATGAAAGAATTTGCGAACAGAGAAATGTTCTCAGACAGTGAACAAATTCTAGGCAACAAAGTCTTGGTCTATCTTAATTGTTGCTTGTCGGGAATGGCTTACCCATTTGGTTCACTCGACGAGAATAATAAGAAAAGAGTGCCTCTCGAAACATTTAGATACATCAGCTCAATGAAAGGAATTGATTCTGGAGATTGTGAGGAGCAGTACCCGTATTTGAAATTGTTACTTCACTATGATCCACAGCAGTTTCTAAACGTCGTGAGCACATGTGCTGATGCTGAACTGTTTCAGCTAGACAACAGGTTGCAAAGATTCGTAGATACGGTCATTCGTTTGTTGACCTGTTTCATAAATGAACATAAAATTTTAGATTGGTCAAGTATGTATAAGCATGAAATGTGAACTGTCACTCATACATTTTCTTGCACTGGTGGTTCAATTATCCGAACGCGCGTTGATTGCTCCTCCGATCGAACATGTTCAAGATTCGGTTATCACTCTGCTCAAAATGTCTCCGTGGCAACAAGCTGGAACGGAGCCTGCTATCCTGACAGCACTGTATCATGTTACACCAGAGGATAAACGAAGAATAATCAGAGCCGCACAGAACCCAATGCGTCCAGCCATATTAAGCTATCTCTACTTATCGGACAGAAAGTTTGAAGAATTGATAAAATGTTATTTGGATTCGGAAAGCAAAGAAGTGTACGCCGCAATCGGGAGCATATTGAAAGAAGCTGAGTTGTCTGTTGAAGAAGCAGTTGAGCTTAGAAAATATATATTGAGCATAATGGAGGTAACTAGAGCATTGTATGTGTGAAGGTTCGTGTGTCGGAAATTTTTGATTTTAGATTCTATATCGACTTGATGGATGGCTCTGTGCGAATCTTATCAACGATCACTTTCGAGAAACAATTAGTACAATGGCGAAAAGTGAAGAAGAAGAACGGAAAGTCGTATATCCTGTTCTAGTCGGAATTGCACAACTAAGGAAAATTGCAAATCAAGATTCTTTCTGCAATGATCAGAATTTAGATGAACAACTTTTCGGAATAGTATTTGAAGGAATCTGCAAGGGATGGCCAAGTTGGATTCCCACTACGGACGACCCTAATTTCGTTGATCATCAATTAATGTCTCTCTTCCCATTTTGGCTTTCTCTTGCAGCAAGCACTGATTTTTGTCTGAATATCGCTGTTGGCAATGGGCACTGTATTCGTACAGTAATCCATTTGCTCGAAGCAAGAAAACATCTCGAACGAGCCTTCGACCTCCTTTTCGAACAGTTAGTTGAAAACGAAGATAATGATGAAATGATTGGTGAGTTCGAAAAGAAGAAACTATTTTTTATAATTCTATATGTTAAACAAGTTTTAGCTGAATGGATTGACGAAACAATCAAATTTTGCTCGAGACATTCTTCCAAAGACGAGTCCAGCGACCGAATGATGCGAGTATTCCAGTTCATTTCTGATAGAGCCGCGAAAGTTGAAGAAGACTCTGAAAAACAAGCGAAAATAGATGATAGCCTGCGATTGATGTGTAGGCAAATAATATCTACAGGTACAAAATATGCAAAACAACTTGTTGATCAGTTGCTAAGCAGTTCCTCTTTTTCCGAATCCAGTTTCATGTGAGTGCTTAATCCTTTGCAATTTCGAACAACGTTCTTACAGAGATAATGGTGGTCTTATCCTTGACATCATAGCATCATGTGAATATGAAGCCGATTTGGTTCAAGAGATGATTTATTTAATAGTAATGAAGTCATAACTTTTCTACCCTCAAGTTATTTTTTTAGAGAGAAGAAAATTTAACGTTGGCCAGAAAACTTGAACTAGAAGTGAGTCGACGAGCACCATTAATGCATAATTCGAAGTGTGTCACTTGTGAACGGCCTATGCATAAAAGTGGATACGTATTTCGGTATTGAGCCTGCTTGCTAGCCATTTTTCAACAGTATTTCAGCTGTGGACATTTCCAACACATCGAATGCTCCACAAATGTTGATAGGACGTGTAGTTGCAGTGGAATACCTGACAGCTTGGTAGTGCCGCGAGAAAAACCTGATAAACCAGTCAAACGGAATATTTTCAAAAACTGGGAGACAAAGCTCAACTGCCGTGCCTTTCCAAACGAAGAAGTGAATTGAAAATATTGTAGTAGTTTCGTTATAACAAAGTTATCTTCGTATTAATTGCATATTTTTATTGTACCCTTATTCATATACGGTTTGATTTCTTCATTGTGATTGGTGCTGATTTTCATATGAATAGTTTTCCATTATTTTTTAATTTGTCAAGAAATAAATGTTTTGTTTATTATATGCGTGTCCTGAATGCGTCATCATCTCGGTAAGATTTTTGAGAGAGGCAAAGTCAACCGATGTATGGAACTCTATCAATTCCTGTTATGAAACGGCTGTTTTTCGATGGTCATCATTGGGTGCCCAGCTGTTATTTAAAGTAAGTGTGGGAAATCTTCAATTTCGTATGCGAAGTAACTTTTTCGTGAGATTCCAGGTTTGATGATTATCCAAACGTGGCTCCATTTCTCGCTATAGAGAATTTTGTTTCCTTTCCTGTTTATTCGCCCACTTTCTGTTTTTCAACTTCTGCCATAACCAATATCTTGTTCATTCAAGAAATTAAAGCTGTCCTCGAAAGAATTGATGATCTCATTTCGTAGGTAAGTCAACTCAAAATTGTAGCACAGTAGAACTTTATAGACGTAACAAGCTACACGAACACCCATTTCTTATATCACAAGCGTGTGCGCAGGCAACACTGCGCCTAGCTTCCAAATCAGAACTTCGGCGGGATTGGTGCACATCCGTTGAAATGCCATTCTGCTTGCATGTTACGGAGGTTTCATTAACTAATTGAATCGATTTTTTTTAACCTAGTAAGTAACTAATTACAGAAAGGAGAGTGTCCTTGGACTCTGGACTACGAAGACTTGTACAAGCAGGCTCAATGGCTAGAGTTATTAGAAGAAGTTATTTTGCCTTTAGATCAAATGAAGGAGAGTAAACTGACGAAAATTGCTCCTCACCAAAATAGCACAGATGTTAGGAACGCTATTATGGTATGTCATTTTTAGAACCTCCGAGAAAATATTTTTGTTGCAGAAATCTAGACGGGAAAAAAAAACTAAGCAATACTCAAAATCAAAACTATCTAACAGTAATAACAGTTCCCTGTAGCATATTCATTAGCATCAGTTTATCTAATCTAACTACCATTCATGTATTATTTTTCTGATTTATAAAGACTTCTTTCATAACAATTTATTTGGACAACAAACGAACGAACTTAATCCTTCTGGTGCTTGATGACCTTGTTGACGATCTTCTGCTCCTCAACGAGGAAAGCACGGGTAATGCGCTCCTTAACGGCGTTTGGTGAGAGGCATCCTCCGTAGGCTCTGGTGACAGTTCGCTGGTTCTTCTTGAGAAGACGAAGACCAATTGGGCGAGCCGGGGTAATCTGAAACGAAAAAAATTATTTTGAGATTTTTAAAGTTCCTACATACTCCGTGGAGCTTCACTCCAGTGTCTCTGCACTTTGGGATCTGTCCTCTCTTCTTGATGTATTGGACAACCAAACGTCCTCCTGGGGTCTTAACAAGACGCTTCTTGTTGGAGGTGGTGTTGTACGACAAACGGCGTCTGTAGGTAACGCGGAGAGACATGTTTTACCTGAAATGAACAATACTCTAACTGGTACCTTCATTAGTAATAAAAATAGATGCACGACAGTTTTAAATCGATCATCAAATAAAAGTTTACTTCTATTAAAATTTTGAAAATCATTTTTTCGAAACTCATTCACACAGAGGAAGGTTTTTTGGTGAATTCGGACCTAAAAATCGCTACTTCGAGATCGGAAATTATTTTGACAGGTTTAAAACTATACATAACGTGTAATATGGTAAAACGTAGTATTTTTCAATTTTCTAGGTGAATTTTCAATGAAAAAAAACGTGAAAAAGCTTGAAAATTTCATAAAAAAAGAGTAGGAAAAGAATAAAAATTTTCATTTTAGCAGAGAGTGGGTCTTAGCACGCGACACACTACGGTCGCACTCGTCTTCTCTGTGCCCTCTCACTCGTAAATCTACACGCATGTAGGGAGAATGAGAGGCGAGTGGATTCATTCGCGTGGTCGAAGAAGAAGAGAATAACGGAGAATCGATAAAAGCTAACGGGGAGAAGCATTCTTAAAACTGAACATCATTTAGCATCCCATTGATAATTCCTCAATTATAATTATTATTAGAGTTTCAATAGTTTGACATTTTTTTGTTTCCTTTTTGAAGATGGATCTTGCCGCACGGGTGATGTCTGTTGTTGGTCGTACTTCTTTATCCGAATCATCTACTTCCCCAGTAAACAATTGTCAAAAAATAGGAAAAGTTATGGATGTAAGCGATGGAGCTTTCATTGGAGGATTTATACCGTGTAAGATTTTGGTGAAAAACGCCTTTGTTTAGAATATGAAAACTACCATCTGAAAGAGAGAGAGAGAGAGGTTCACGATTACAGCTTTGATCGAAAAACAAAGATATCCATATAGTCGCCCGGAATTTCTATATTTTTCTGATGAAGAAATATCTCTCTCTTCTGATCACTCAATAAGACCCGTCCTCTGTCCTCGGCTGCCACATAAGATGCCACTTTATGCGGGTTACGCTGAAGTAATTAATGCTGGTACTGAAATAAGCAAATAGCAGATTTCATAAATCAAAATGGTTGTTCAGGAAAAACTATACAAAATGAAGACCAGGCTTCTGCAAAAATGTTGGTTTTATCACAACACCAGGGGACGGAAATGAACGGGTTTCATGATGATAAAAAGCTTGAAACCAGGAACGGGAGCGTTAATGAAGTGGAAGATGACCCGATGCTAACACCAGGAGGCGATGAAAGCGTGAGCTGAACATTGTGATTGTGGATTGTGATGGCTTTTTTGTTCAACTTTCGTTTCGAACCTAGTTCTTGTTCTCAACAAAAATACACCAGAGTTTATGACCGAATGTTTCAAGTATAATAAAAATAGTGTGTATCCAGGAGAAATCCAATATATTTGCTCCTCGTGCGGATGCTGCTCTCTTCAGTATTTTTGATGGACATGCTGGTTCAGCCGTTGCTGTAGTGGCAAGTAAATGTCTTCATGAGCACGTAAAGTCTCGGCTGTGTGAAATATTAGACACTCTTCTACATCTGGATCGACACGAAAACTTAAATTTTGGAAAGCATCGTTCAGAATCTTCGTACAGTATGAGCAAAGTTCGAATAACTCTCGGTTTCTAATTCTTATGTTTCCAATTCAGGTTCACGAAGATGATGAGTGTCGAATTCGTAGTGAGCAACTGGTTAAAGGAGCTCTTGAAACTTCGTTTCTAGACATGGACGAACAAATTTCACAGGATAAGCAAGTATGGAGACTTCCGGGTGGATGCGCCGTGATTTCTGTATTAGTGTTTTTAGGAAAACTTTATATAGGTGAGAATGGAAAATACGTTAAGATAAATTTCAAGCCTTTTCAGCGAACGCAGGAGATTGCCGTGCAATTCTAGTCTCTTCGGATGGAACAAAGGCATTATCGAGAGATTTGACTCCATCTTCTGAAAGGAAAAGATTACAAGAACTGGCATACCGTAATCCTGAACTCATTGGAAATTCATTTTCTCGACTCGAATATTCAAAAAAATTGACAAGAAGTGATCTCAAATCGCGGGTACTTTACAGGTATACTGTAGTAAAAGACCGAAAAATCCACTAATGAACTGAGGACGACAGAAATTGTTTTCAAAAATAAACTTTCAAAGCTCAGGATGAAAAAAAGAAACTTGAGTAAATTCAGCGGAAGCCGTCGTATATGTTTCATGATATTTATTCTGTTTCAGAGACTGGTTCATGGATGGGTGGGCAGTGAAAACAGTCAATGAAACTGACTTGAGACCTTCTCTGATAAGCGAGTCGTCACGAAAACGACGTCTTCTGAATACAATTGGAGTGTCACGTGGATTTGGAGACCATCATTTATTAACTGTTGATGAAAGACTCAGTATCAAACCATTTCTGTCAGCTGTTCCAGAAATCTCGGTGACCAATTTGAGAGATATGAATACATTATCAGACAAGGATGTTGTGATTGTGGCATCAGATGGTTTATGGGATGTATTGAGCAATGAAGATGCCGGATTGATAGTTCGAAGTACATTGGGATCAACTGATTCGTCAGATTCATCAAGATACACACAAGCTGCTCAAGATTTGATAGCAGCTGCAAGAGGACAACAAGCATCTGGAAATCTGAAGAGATGGGTGATGAATAGTGGCGGGCATGCTAGTTACGACGATATTACTGTGAGTTGGAATAGACGACTCGTGCTGAGTTCTCGAACACCTGAAGAAGTTTCTATGATACTTCTCGAATTTGTCTTCTGAAAACACCCGTGAAAAATTGGCAACTTTCATATCTGCCTTCAAGTGAAAAAGTATTATTTTATTTTCCAGGTGTTCGTTATTCCCTTGAAATACTGTGCTGCTCCACCAACTAATTTTGAAGAAGAAGATGACGACGAGATGCTCAGCCTTGAATAATCTTTTCAAAAGTCCTAAAAGCGTTCAAAAATTCAATTAATAATTATTTTCCGGGGTTCGCACATTATTCATTCATTCTTTGCTTGTACCTTTTCATAACTTTCTCAAATGTTCAATACTTTAAAAACTTTTCCGTTTGGTTATAGTCATAGAAGCTATTCCTCTTGTGGAAGAAGTTTGCTTTGAGCTTTAAAAACTCATTTCTATCAGATTGAACACTCATAATGAAGAAAAATGTATAGAAGCTTGCCGTTTTCCAAAACGTTATTCCATTAACTTTTGTTCTCTCACTGACTTCATATTGTGAATTCCATGAAAATACTTGTGAAATAATAAAAAATTGGATCATACAGAAACCATAAATCGAAAACTGATGAGCATTCGAATTTTTTACAATGCGCTCCGGGATATCATATTCTTTCTTCTCAATCAACCAACAAAGTGTTTGTGCTCGGAAAGAAAACTTGAATAGTCTCTCCAGAATCCTATCTTTTTTCTCATTAGCTTCTCCTTGCTTTTTTTTCTCCCGTTTTTGAAAATCCTAATGATTCAATTCCTGAATCTGACACATTTCCTCTTCTTTTTATTCATTCTTTTCTTGTCTCTTTTCAGCGTCATTCACTTATTAAACTGAAGTTTTTCTGGAATTCCTGTAATTCATTTTGAAATTTTTATTTTTAGATTTCAGAATACTCATCCTCGTTTTAATGAAAGATGAACCCAATCTTTGTGTCTAATTATATTTTTTATGAGACTACGAATAGTTCAGGCGGAAGTTTCTGTATTCTGGTTTGACTAAAAACGTTTTTCAAAGTAAAGCTATGATTCTTTGTCCTCTCTCTTTGTAAAATTTGAAAAAAAAAATACTTGGAGTGATAGAAATTGGAATTAACCCTAAAACGGTTTTAGATCAAAATAGCTGCAGTTTTTTCTTAGAAGAAATAGGATTGATAAGCCTTTTCTGCCCTACTCAATAGATGTTCAAAACTGCTAAAACTTGTTTTTCAATACATTTACGAACACAACTATTTTAATTTCGCTAGATGGCTTCTGCTATGACGTCCAGTTTGGCTTCAAATACTCTTGCGAATTCTTTAGAACAACTTCAAAATTTAGTTAATTTTCATGAAATATTAATCCTATTTTTCCCGAAATGAGATATTGAAAAGAACCAAAAGATCATCATTTTCTTCCTGAATTCATAGTTTTCCAACTCTTTTTTCTCTCGAAATCATTCATCTTTCATATGACCATTGGTCCAAACAAAACCCAAAAACCCTTCTTTTTTTCTAATTTCATGCTTCACCAACTCACTCAACTTATTCGGTTCTTTGTCTTTTCTTTGTATGATTTCTTTCAATTATTTTTAGTTCCGTTCCGACATAGCATTGAAATGTAGACGTCTGAAAGGTAATTGTTAACGAGAAAACACTTCTTCAATTACTTACAGATAATGAGCAAACATCTCATATCTGTTATGAACAATGTACCAATAAGTAGATCTACATCAATAATGTTTACACTAAAAGCACTCAAAGAATATTACATATTTCACTTTCGTTTCACATAATTACATGTTAAATACTGGTTTTGAGTAGGGTAGAGTTGCTCTATGAGGATGTTTTATTCATGAGATTTATTGTTTTTTAGTAGAATTCTAACTTCTGTCTATAAACTTTAGGAGCAGTTTCACTTCACAGTAACATGTTCAAACAACAAAAAGTTTGTTCAGAAGAAGGCACGAGTACTCGTAAAACAACACCATATCTGTCGATTATTTATGTGTTCTCGTTGTCACGAATTACTTCAAAACGATGAGTAATCAGTCTAGTAAGTGATTGCTATTATTATTTGACTAGACTATTCATAAGAACGTCACTTTCTTCAATAAAAGTTGAACTGGGAAGTTGTATTTCATTTCTCAGGGAAGTTCCCAGGGTGGATATTGTCATGAACAATCAGATTATTTTGAACTATTTGGTCTCATTACATAATCAAATCACTTTCAAGTGGGTTCAAAAAGTTATCTGTACTTGAAATAAGTTGAGTAGTAGGTGGTTACTAAAAATATTGGCAGAGCTAGACTCCTTGGAATAATTATTCATCAGCGATCAAAGCGTCAAAGATAATCGTATCATCTTCCAATTTATGTAGATAAAGTTCAGTAAAACTCTGAATTTTTCTCCGGAAGTTTTAAAATTTTCCCAATAAGATGACGTGATCCTTATAAGTTCATTTCGTTTTTTTTTCACGAAGCCACTTGAGCTAATCTCCATTCATTTCTTTTCAAAACTCTGTTATTCTGAATCCGTTTTTGACATCAATTTCGAAACAATTACCAGCTAAGGTGTAGGTTCAAAACTCACAATGCTCATTTTGAATGAGCGCCTTCATGATGTCTCAATCCGTTTTTGATTTTTGATACAACACATTTTCGAATAGCAGCGTATTCTTGTCCAACTTGGATGTCAAAATCATCTCTTTTCAAACTAAAAATTCAAATCGAAACTCAAAAAACGTACCTCGAATGCCGTTTTATGAAACGTTCCACTACATCCAATAATGTGGATTCTTGTAATAATCCACTACCGATTTAGGTTATGCATTCAAAAAAGTACAAGATACCTTTTAATCAATCAAAGAGCACCAAAAGTTCACATGACATTTTTTCAGAGTCTACGAATTTTCAAAAAGAAAAATGACTCAAAACCGGCATCCCTGGTTCCGGTGTATGATTTTTTGTATCTTGCTTCATTTCTTTTCTTCGAGAGTTTCTAATTCAGAAAGTATTTTTTGGATAATTTTCATTTTAATTCTCCCTGACCAATTTGCTATTTTTGGATTCGAATTCCATAAACACTTTGTACCCGAGAAGCCATCCGACTTGTTTTTGTCTGCTTACCACCACCCCCGGCTCTTTTTTTTTGAATTTATTTCATTTCATTTTTGTTCTGAAAACAGGCATCATGCCTTATTCAGCTTTGAAATAGTTATCAAAGATTGTATTGAAATGTTTTCATTCGCCTCTTATTAGAGCCTTTTGCCGTTTTCAAATTCTTGGGCTTGTTCTTTGTACAACTCGTAATTAAAGCCAGGTACTAACCCTGTAATTGACTTCCGTCTCCAAAGAACTTATCACACACAGATCAGGATTTGACCTTCTAAAATTCTAATAACGGTTTTCGAATTCCATCGAATTTCAGAATTTCAAAGAGAGTTTTAGAACGTTTTTCAGCTCTTGATTTTTTAAATAATGTAGTTTTTCCAACTTCCATCTAGGGATTTGAAAATTCTTCAAAGGATTATACCAGTGAACATCGTTTTAAAATAAAAAAAAAAATCAAAGCGATCAGGATTGAAAATAATTCATTT
>GL379981.1:129388-149239 GCA_000143925.2 Caenorhabditis brenneri
CAATGGGGCAGGTTTATTTTTCTTTCAGGGGAGGGTTTTCCCTTTTTAGAAAGGGATTTCCTTTTCAATCTGGTTGGCTTTGCCCCACCCACGTTTGCCACCAGCTTTTGATTTTCCCAAAGGAAGATCCCAATGAAGGCCAGTTTCCATTTTTTGGGAATCACATCGAATCCATCTTCATCTCCATTCATTTCTGAGTCTGGAAACAGTTTCGTTTACTTGGGCAAAAAGTAGTTCTTTATGAATTTTATTTCTTTATGAAAAATATGAATTTGAGTTATACATTTTGTCATGTTAAAGCGGAAAAGCCTGATTGAGGGAAATAATATTTGGAATGTGAGAAATTCAAATGCAAAGCTAACATGTTGGATATTATGAAAAGGGTCCTAAATAAAAAGTTCATAATTCGAAGTAGTTCAGAAAACAGTTACTCACCAATAGAATAAATAGCAACTAATACTTTAAAAGTAGCCACAATCGAAACTAAAATGACACAATAAAGTAGAGTTCGTAGCAAAAAACTCGGATTCATTTTTGAAAAATGAAGTTTATTTGAACTGAAGGAACGCCACCGCCTTCAGATTCATTTGGGAATTAATGAGAAAAATGAGAGAGATGCGAAGAGGTTCGAAGTTTTTTTTTTGAAAAAGTGGAGCGGCAAGGCATTGGAAATAATCAGATATACAGAAGGAAAAGCGACAGATTTTTAGATGAAAAATGAAGATACTCATCCCCATTTGCAAGCTGAACACTTACCGATTTATGTATATAAAGTGGTGGAACGGAATAAAAACTCATCAGCTACAGATCTATATATTTCGGTTCATGATTCTAATCTCCCATTATTTTTTGATTTTTTATTTAGAATTCGACAAAGGAGAACAGGAAAATGTGGAGTTAATATCTAGAAAATTCATGTGATTCTGATTTCTTGTACTACATAGAGTCGTATTCTAAACTGTTTATGATTGGAGAAACGACTGCTAAACTTAAATGAAAGCATTGTGTTTTAAGTTAATAGCTTTCCCTTTTTCACTCGTTCAGGATAAAGTGAGCGGCAATCTATTCTATTCCATTTTTTGGAGAAATACTAGAAATGGACTGTATTTCGGCAGAGAGTCAGTTTTGACTTCTAATCTAAACCTAATTGTTCTTCCAAACAAAATCCTGTTTTCTGTGATTTTGGATTCAGAGATGAAATTCAGGCACAGCTTCGAACCGTTTTCCGTGACTGTTTCGATGAATTTTTTGATACAAAGAGAACCGCCCATCTAGTTTCTGTCACTCTTCCAAAGGTTTCTCACCAAACGTTCTTTTCATAGCTCATCACTACTCACGTTTTATGATTTTTTTTTTCATCATGTGGGGAGGAGCTCATTTGGAATAAAGCTTAGGCTGGATAAAGAACTTTCTGAGTTTCAAAATTTGGTGGCGACATTTTGAAAACATTTTTTGGAAAATAGTACCACTGTTTGCAAAGTCACTTTTTGAAAAGTTCAAGTTGCAAAGCAAGTTTTCAAAAATATTTTTTTTTAAATTAATTTTCACACCTTCTATTCTAATAGGTGTTAAAAGTCACAAGTTTCTTTCCAATACTATGTTCCAGTTGTGTTTCCCGATTACTCACTTTTGAGAAATACTGGAGCACTTTCTTCATTTTCCATGGTTGTTTCTACGTTTGTCTGCTCAACTGTTTTTCGCTGTTCAATCTCTCCAACTGGTTCTAAAACGATAAAAATTTCTGAATTGATTGAAAATAACCTCTAAAGAAAATGTGAATCAAATTCCATACAACAGTTTTTGTTCACAAAACATTACTTAAAAAACCGAAACTACAAAAACAAAGTAACTCACGCTGATCTACACTTAAATCCTCCTCCTGTTTCTGCTTCAGTTTCTCATCATAGAATGAATCAGCTGTCATTTTATCTCCATTCGGTTGATGATCTCAAAAAAAGAGTTCATAAAGATCACTTTCTCAAAAACTAACTTGAAACATCAGCAGTGGAATTCAACCTCTGAAATGAGGCTACGGCGTTTTCAAATCCAGAATTATCTGAATTTTCAGACGCTGATTTTTTTGATGGATCATCATAATATGTTTCTGCAGCAACGTTACCAAATCCATTTTGTTGAAGCTGTCTCACTTTTTCAAGAGCTATTTCTCGTTCCGTCTTTTGATGTACTTTTACTTCGGCTGAAAACGATTCATTGAGAGTTTCGGATAAACTGTAACCTCTAAAATAGAGCGCTCGGGAGTAATGATTTAGAAATGAAGGAGATATGAGATGAGAGATTTCAGTTTGGAATCATGAAAAACTCATTAGAAACTCATGTGTTATGGATGGAACTTACGGGGGAAATAGTCCGGTACTTGGTCAACTGGATTACTGTAATACTTATAGTTATAGATCGAGAGAAAGGAAACAAAAAGTACCTGTAATACCAGAAGAAAACTCCAGAGCAAAAAAGAAAAGTAATCAATAGTAAAAATATTTGAACACTTCTTTTGTTTCTTCGATCAATCATCATTTTTAAGCGTGGAACGTTGGAATTAGCCAGAAGAAAAAGACAAAGAAACGGTGTGAATTTGAAATCAAGAAGCAGAAAAGAGAGAGAGAGAGAAAAAGAAAAACGGAGATGTAATCTTTTTTTGAACTGGGACGAATAAACAACGTGGAACATCTGAATAATGAACGATTTGGGTCCATGAGAACAACGATCAAAGTGCCACTCTTATAGTTTCATTGAACTCTTTATAGCAACAGTTTCATCCAGTTCATCCATCAATCTTCGACATTCAAGCTGGTTCTGACTATGAAGAGTGGTCGAAGCTAAATAGTTAATGAAACCTGTAAGTCATAAACCGCGTCGGGCGCCTCATCGAAATAAAACTTCATTGATCAGAACTTTTTATCAAAAAATAAATACATCAACTTTCAAAAACTTTCATTGAGGTCAAAGTAAAATATTCAGAGCATTTATGTAATTATTCTCCGTTGTATCGATACTTTGATCTATTAATTCGTCTCACCCATCCGTCATCAAAAAATCCATGATCTCGTGCAGTTCATTTGTAGATATTATAAAGGCCCCTTAGCCACCCTCTTGGTAACCAGACTGCAAAGGTGTAATATATGATCCATATTATAGTTTTTGGATGATGTAGAAATGAGGTCACGTTTGTGAGAACGTTTTAGCTTTAACCAAAAAGTAGAAGTTCGTACAAAACACATATATATTCTATGTTGAGGTGGCACAATCCCAATGGCGAAATTTCAGACTAATTGGATTCTGATATTCAGATGTGGAAAACATTCTAAAAGTTCGGTTCAAATACTTTATCACTGTTCCTTGAATGTCAGACAAATAGAAACCTATCTAGAAAAAAGTTTGGAGAACAGCCAAATTCGTTCACTGAGTGAAATCTGACGAGTGTGTTATCAAAATCTTGATTTCGAGGGGCAAATCGAATTTCTAATAAAACAGAATGTGTACTTACTGTAACACTTTCAGTCAATCAAACTTCTCTGAGTTTTACTCACCAGGGAGGAACGTGAGACTACAAAGCACTCTCATAAAATGTTACTCCGACACTTCTTGGAAATCACATTTCTGTTGCCTCTGACAACCCGCCTGCCTGGACTCTTTCAATACCAAACGTGCAATTTTCATCCGAATTATTTGAATTTGAAAGTTTTATTGAATACATTTTCCAAGTTGCAAAGTTACTTCCTTGTAAAACTTCTCATCATTTTTCTTTCTCTTTAATGTTTCCCTTTCATCGATGTTTCACTCCAAAGAATAAGACATTTTCCTCTCATTTTCTGATAATTTCCGCTTTGGGAGGCGGCAAAAAAGACCGGTTCAGCTGACCAGTTCCGTTTTTTTCATTTTTTGGCAATTCAGCTATCAATATGCAAGAATTGATGAGATGGAAAAACTGAGAGAAGAAAAAAGATGATTGAAATCATTCTAGGAATGCCATGAAATCAATTAGGTTTGAAGTGAATTTAATATACGTTGCATTATGGTTTAGGAGAAGTTGTTTGATGCCTAGCAAATCAGATTATTCTGGAATACGAGATTTATTTGACTTTGAAAGACTGTTAGAATTCAGAACCGATAACGAACTCAGGATTTGGCGAAAGTTGGATTCAAATGGAGATCAGGAGGTGTATCTAAGAATATAAATGAAGTATCACCGCATGGAAACTTGAAAAGCTATGTAACTTTTCAAGAGTTTCCAAAGTATTTGTGTCTTCATTTTCAACGCTTCTCTTCAACAGCAACAGAAATGTGAATGGCAGGAAGAACCCTTACCGGTCTACACATCCATTAAATCATCCTTAAGAACTTATGCTTCTCCTCCATTCTCCTCATAATCTTGTTCGTCTCTCCCTGAGAGAATCCACCATCTGGCACCCGCTGATCGAGTGGTGTCTTTCGCAAACATTACTACAGAATCGAAGAAACACAGTCAGCACGTAGGCATCGGAATACGCACGTCGACTGCGTATCTGACACGTAGAATGGGTGTAAACCGTCCTTCTGCTTCCCTCTTCCAACCATACAGCTTCACACTTCCTATATAAATCAACAATTCTTTCTTTGGGTGGAAACTTCGCACCTTTTTCCTCCATTCCACACTAGATTCATTCGCTCATTTTCTCGTCATTCTTCCATTCTTTTCCACGTCATCATAAATCTTGCGCGATTCAACCTACTTATTGGTATTGTTAATGGAGGTCAGAGACCCTTTCCTCCCGGATCAAGACAAGAGATGGACGTTCTTCTACGTGCCAAATCAAAAAGAGACAACGAGACACAGAGATAATGAGATGGGGAGAGGAAGTTTCTTCGAGAATCGCCGACAGGAAAACCTCCACATCATCTCTCGAGGTGAAAAAAGTAGATGTCTGATGAGTGTGGATCACGGTTTTTGTCTTGCAATTTGTATTATTATTCCAACTTGACACCGATTTGCATCTCTCGTTTTCAATTCAATTCTGATCAGTTTAGCAGTTGAGTTGAACTTTTGAAGCGATTGAATCTGTAGAAAAGTTTTCAAAGGGAATGCGTTTTTCGATTTTAATATTCCATTTCCATCACTTTTGAAGAGTTTAAAGTTCGGAGCTTAACGTTTTGTTTATCAAAAACCATTCATTATCTATCAAAAAGTAATTGTTCACGAGACAAAGTCCATAAAACAAATTGAGACTCCGGGTAGAGACTCTAATAAGCACCGTAATCTTCATTCCATGTATCCTCCTAAAACTACAACACCGCAAGTCCAAAACCATGCCGTTGTAATGAAGGATTCTCTTCCCCTTATGTTCAGATATCATTTCTTTGAACGTCTTCAGATTAAGATCTGATTTGACCCATTGTATATAAAAGAAGGGAGCGATTACTTTCTGTTTATTTAGTTTAGATGAGATCCTCTCACTCGATTCAAATGAAACGTAATTTTCATTCAAAACTGCAGCTTTCCGATTCAAAAAATGTTTCAAAAGTTCAAAAGCTGACACAAAACCATCCACATATTCCAATATGTATTCACCTATTCATGTTGTGATTTGTCACGTTTCTCTTTTGTGTTTATAAACATTCGAATAGTTTTACCCCCTTCTATTCTGTTCTACCTCTCATCATCTCACGTACTCTTTTTCATTCTGCTCCAAATTGTAAAATATACAAAAAGTCTCTGCAAGACGGCTGCTCACTTTCTTCTTCTTTTTCTTTATCTCTTCTCCTCCTTTTCTCTTTATTTCTCTCCCTCACAATCCAATGATTTTGACCTCGAACGTGTCAGTTGTGCACTGGTTTTTACCCAATTTCTTACATTCTATCACACTCTCACTTCTTGTACTTTTTCTCTTTCCAGCTTTCAATTTCTAGCTTACTTTCAGAATGAGAACGGCGGTGCTTGTCTGCCTTTTGGCAGCACTCGCTCATGCAGATTTATTCACTGCTATTGCCGATTTACAGGTATGTTCAAATGATGAAATCATTGAAAAAACTTTATTTTAGCACATGTTGGGAGCAGAGAAAGATGTGACAACAGTGATTGATAAGTATATTGCAGCAGAAAGAGAAAGACTTGATGATCTTAGACGGTAAGGATTTTTATTTGGAGTGATATTTTGAAGATCATTCTATATTAATTAGATTCCCTTTCAGATATGCTCATGAATACGTACACCGTAATGCTCATGCTGAAGCTGTCGGTCCAGAATTCGTCACAAATCCAATCAATGCATATTTACTCATTAAAAGATTGACAAGTGAATGGAAGAAAGTAGAGAATATCATGTTGAATAACAAAGCAAACACCTTCCTCAAGAATATCACTGATAATCGTGAGAGAAGTGAAGTCAAGTTCCCAGGAGAAGAGGATTTAAGTGGAGCTGCAATTGCTCTTTTGAGACTTCAAGACACCTATAAACTTGATACTCTTGACTTGTCAAATGGAGTTATTAGAGGAGAGAAAGTATCGAATAAACTATCAGGACACGATACATTCGAAGTTGGAAGAGCTGCCTACAATCAAAAGGATTATTATCACTGTTTGATGTGGATGCAAGTTGCTCTGAACAAAGTGAGTACTCGAATCTTTTGAATTCGTACATTGATTTGAATATTCAGATTGAGAATGAGAGTCCACCAACTGTCGAAGAATCAGAAATTCTTGAATATCTTGCCTATTCTCTCTATCAACAAGGAAATGTTCGTCGTGCTCTTTCTCTGACGAAACGTCTTGCAAAGATTGCTCCAAATCATCCAAGAGCCAAAGGAAATGTGAAATGGTATGAGGATATGCTTCAAGGAAAGGACATGGTTGGAGATTTGCCACCAATTGTCAATAAGGTAAACAACTTTATAATTATGAACAAAACCCCAGAAACTGAAATTTTCAGAGAGTCGAATTTGACGGAATTGTTGAAAGAGATGCATATGAAGCATTATGTCGTGGAGAGATTCCACCAGTTGAAGAGAAATGGAGAAATAAGTTGAGATGTTATCTCAAAAGAGATAAACCATTCTTGAAAATTGCTCCAATCAAGGTCGAAATCCTTCGATTTGATCCATTGGCTGTTCTTTTCAAAAATGTTATTTCTGATTCCGAAATCGAAGTAATCAAGGAGTTGGCTTCTCCAAAAGTAAGTTGTTTGAAATATATTGTTATTGCTAAGATGTTATTGATATTCCGAAAACAAATTTTAGCTAGAACGTGCCACTGTAAAAGGACCAGATGGTACATTGATTACTGTAGACTATCGAATTGCCAAGAGGTGACAAGTTTTGAAGTGTCTATAGAGTGTGCTTCTCATTAGATATATAGATTTTTATGTTGGGTTTCCTTCGTCATTCATTACTATTCTCCTTCCTTTGTTCGTCTGATTGTGTGTTGTTTTTAGCTGAAACGAGCAACTGTCCAAAACTCAAAGACTGGTGAACTGGAACACGCTACATATCGTATCTCCAAAAGGTTTGTTCTCTTTTTTTCAACTTCTTCTTTTTTCTATTTTTACCCTCTGTGGAACGGTTCTGTTTGTATGAAATGCAACCAAATTAACAAGAATACCTAGTACCTCTATTAGAAAGGCACTTTTATGAAAATTTCAATTCGTTGTTTTTCTTAAAGATACAGAAAAACACGATTTGATTTTGTTCATAGTGACATTTCATAGGAGGTTTTCCAAAATCAAAAAAAATGAAAAATAAGTGTTTGGTTGGTTTCAGTGCATGGTTGAAGGGAGATTTGGATCCAGTTATTGACAGAGTCAATAGAAGAATTGAGGATTTCACTGGATTGAATCAAGCAACTTCCGAAGAACTTCAGGTTCGTTCAATTTATTTATTTCTTTTCTTCGAATCTTCATTCTTTCAGGTAGCCAACTACGGTCTTGGAGGTCATTATGACCCACATTTCGACTTTGCCAGGGTAAATTTCATTTTCAATTCGAATTTTGATTTCAGATTGCAAATTACGGTCTCGGTGGTCACTATGAACCTCACTATGATATGTCTCTGGTTGGTAACACTTCCAGATGACATGTCATTTTCAGATAATCATTTTCAGAGAGGTGTCCCCGAACCGTACGGGAAAAATGGGAACAGGATAGCCACAGTGTTATTCTATGTGAGTTTAAAAATGTTTTCTAATTTTGAAATTTTATAGAAAGAGGAGAAGAATGCATTCAAGACACTCAATACTGGCAACCGAATCGCGACCGTTTTGTTCTATGTGAGATATTTTTGATTTGATTTGTGAAACGACAAAGTTTCACATTTGATTCCATCACGAATTTTCGAGAAACACGCATGAGAATCCTTTGTTTCTTTTACTTTTTATATAATTGCATGTCAATGAGAATGGTGTGATTGAATCCGAAAATACGTGATGGAATCTTTCGATTTTTCTTTGAAATGAGAGTTTTTTGGCGCGTGTTATCCTTCCATTGAAAGTGGGTGACTGGATTGAGAGACAAAAAGAATTACAAATATAATAGGACTCTTGTAATTTGATATCACATTCACAGAAATTGTTACAGAGTAGATTTTTCCAGATTTTATTCGAACATTTATCAAATTTTCAGAGGAAGTTTAAATTTAATTTTGCAAAATGAAACTGATTGCAATGTGTGATTTTTTCAAAAAATGATTCAAAAATCAATCAAATGATTTTGAAGTTCACTTCATGTCCAACTCATTTTCTAAAATATTTTTTAATTTTTAGATGAGTCAACCAGAACTCGGAGGAGCTACCGTATTCAATCATCTCGGAACTGCAGTGTTTCCATCAAAGAATGATGCTCTTTTCTGGTATAATTTGAGAGTATGTCATCAGATAAAAGTGTTATTTTACTTCAATCAATTGATTTTCAGAGAGACGGAGAAGGAGATCTTCGTACACGTCATGCTGCGTGTCCAGTACTTCTCGGTGTCAAATGGGTTTCGAATAAATGGATTCATGAGAAAGGACAAGAATTCACAAGACCATGTGGATTGGAAGAGGGAGTTCAGGAGAATTTCGTTGGAGATTTGTCACCTTATGCCAATGATCCATAGATTTTAATTCTATTGTTTTTTTTTGGTTTCTTTATTTTCTGTTATATACTGGTGTCTCACGGTTCCATTATTTTTTTCAAATCGCCAAGAATGAAGGTGTCAATAATTGTTTTAAAAAAGAGCTTTCATAAGATTTCCTAGAAAAATCTGGTTTGCATTTCTTATCTGAATTGAGGTTTTCAAAGGACTTTCGATATAAAAAACCACCAGATTCGAATATGAATTTATTAAATAACATCAAGCAAACGTCAAATAACATTCACAGTGAAGTTGTAAACAGGAATATGGTTTTAGAAAAAAAAACAATAATGTAGAAAGGGATATGTAATACATTGAAAGGTTGATACTCGTATCAGTAGGTCGCTTTGGGATGAATTTTTATACACGTAAACTGTTTCCAAAGCTGAATAAATATTAAAAACTGGGTTTATTAGTGACTGTGATGTTTTCTTTATCCCCATCATCACCTTCGAGCATCTTGAGTAGAATCGGATACTGACAAGTCGTTTCTTTTCTTTCTTTTGATTGATAATGCTTCAATTGGTTTTGAAGAACTTCAATCAGAATATCTCTCTGAAATATTAGATTATAAGAACCTTATCACTCCAGTTGATTAATAAGAAAACTATCACAAGAACATTTGAAAAGTGTCCTAAAATGCTCACGAACCTCTTTGATCTTTTCTTTGGCTTCCATTAACTCATCAACCAATTCATTTGCATCCTGTTCTGCCCATTCCAAAGATGACAATTTAGAATTCAATCCCTTCATTGTCACATGATTTTCCCTGAGTTTTCTTTGAAGACTTCCAACTTTTGTCAAGCAATCTCGTTTTTGCATTGTTAATTTAATACAATGAGCACTTATTCTTTTTCTTTCGATATTCAATTGCTTTTCATGTTCTTCCATCATATTTTCAATAGTTTCTGACATTTCTTGGATTTGGGCCATTGACTGAAAATGAATAGATATTTGACGAAAATCAATACATTCAGTCTTACCTCTACTTTAATTTGTTCAACTTTATTCAAGAATACAAACACTGTCATCACAAATGAAATACCCATAAATATGATAATTGGCCAAAGGAAATGGCATAAATTGGAATTTTCGAATTGTGAAAAAAGCAGGTTCAGGTTAAAATTTAAAAACGACATACTCTGTAGTGAATGTTCGAATCGTTTTGAGTGACATACACTAGATGGGTCTGCCAATGACCACTATAGTGCACTAATCAATACATAATTACTGGATATCTGAGGGGTGCACAGAAGAGCGACAATGCGTCAACGTGGGAAATATGGTATGATTGATGTGAAATAAAGAGAAAAACACTCACTAAAAATAGCCTAACTTGTACACCATTGAATTGGAAAGTTCCTAGACAAGAAAGCCAACTACGGTATCAATAGGTTATTTTTAAAAACATTGAAACTTGAACTCCCGCGTAAAGTTTTAGTACGACACTCCGATATTACAGAACATCTGTTGTTTATCGTAAATCAACACGTCCGATTATTTTTTTTTACATTTTCTCTGATAAAAATGGAAGCAAAGAACCCTCTCCGCCGTTTTTCTATTTGTTCAAACAATACATTTTCAATCAATTCTCTTCGTGTTTTCAAAATTTTTTATACTCTTGTCAATGTCCACAGATACTCTTATCATGTGATATGCCAAATATTTATTTGTGTTGATCTTTTTTTATTAAAACACTTATCATTTCACTTCATACTGATCACTGTTCTTTTTTCAGAAAATGGCTGCACGTAAACTCATCGCTCGTATCAATCCAACGAACAGTGCTCTCTTCGTCTGCGATCTTCAAGAGAAGTTTGCGTAAGTGTTTTTTTTTTCTCAATATTTATTGAAAGCTGATTGAACGATTAGTTTGACGGAGATCATTTTTAAATTACAGATCAAACATCAAATACTTTCCGGAAATCGTAACCATTTCTCGGCGTCTGATTGATGCTGCCAGAATCCTGAATATTCCAACTGTGGTAACCGAACAATATCCAAAAGGACTCGGTCACACTGTTCCACTTCTGAAGGAAGGGCTTGGCGAGAATACTCCAGTTTATGATAAATCAAAGGTATTTAGTTGAACTATATTTACACAGGAATCGCAATAAAATTTACAGTTTTCCATGTGCATCCCACCAGTGGAGGATAAATTGAAAAATGTTCAAAACGTGATTCTTGTTGGAATCGAAGCCCACGTCTGTGTCCTTCAAACGACTTACGATCTTTTGGAACGTGGACATAATGTTCATGTCGTCGTGGATGCTGTCAGTAGCCGCAGTCATACTGATCGTCACTTTGCATTCAAGCAAATGGAACAAGCTGGTGCAGTTCTCACCACTTCTGAATCAGCCATTCTTGCACTACTCGGTGGATCCGATCATCCAAAGTTCAAGGAAGTTCAGAAACTCATTCTTACATCAGCTCCTGACACTGGCCTTGTTCCTGCAAAGCTCTAAAAAAATTCCGTGTACGGCTATCTTTATGTAGAAATGTTCTTAGTGCCTCATTATGTGTAATTACATCGTTTAACCGGTTGTTTACTCCATAAATTATAGTGGTAACTCGATTCTTTTACACTTTCATTTATTAGGAAAATACAACAGGTTGAACCGCGCCCTATTGTGACTCTCCTCGTTGTGTATGCTATTTCGCTTTCTCTGACGGTCAGAGAAAAAGAAATAGCGCTTGGAACGAGGAGGGTCGCAATGGGGCGCAGTTCAACCTGTTGTATTTTCCTAATATTTTACTGCCACAGTTTGACCACCACATCATGTTTCAAAAGTGTGGGTAAACATTCGGGAATTCGCGGAAACGAAAAACGCTTCGAAAATTTCAAGTGGCTCGCAGATAGAGCTCGCAAGTCCGTTGACCCCCAATGTTTGCAGTTTCCGAATATGATGTTGATGCAACTAGGAAACTTTCAGTTTTTTTTTTCAAAAAAGTCAGGTTTGTACAGCACACATGCCACCACGTGGCAAAGAATAGGGCAGGGCAACAAAATAATTGGAAGCAGACAAAAATGGGTGGTCTGATCTGTTGTGACAATCAAAATGATGATAGAATTCGAGTGAAGTGGATGATGAAATATGCAGAAGGAAAGGAGAAAAGAAAATACCCAAATATTCAAACAAACAGAAGTTGATTTCCTGATTCAAGGAACGTGTTTTCTAAGTGGAACGACGGCAAAATATGGGTTGGTCAAACGAGAGAGTGGAAGAGCACAAAGTGAATAAAGTATGGATTTGGGTTTTTGGGTAACAAAAATATCAGAGGAACAGTGGAACCCGCATTATTTCAATACAAATTGTGTGTGGTCAGGAATCATGGTGGGGGGAAACTAGTGAGAAAAAAGAATGGAAATGAAGTTTAGGAATATCTAATCGATCGATTTCTGAAAGCAAAAGAACAACAGTTGATCGTTGGGATAAACGAGTGGTGGTCAAATGATAGGGATATCAGTGAAAGGGGGAGAAGTGGTCGAGGTAAAAATGGTCGTTTTTGATGATTTGAAAAGAAAACGAGCTAAACTTGTAGGGGGGTTCTAGAGGAAAACCTGATGTTATAAATACGAAGAAGACTATTTACATCATTTTCAGTCTGGCAGACTTTCGAATAAAATTCGTTCAGAGGGCGAGACGTTGGTCTGCCAATCGGTTGTGCGGCTTGATGCTTCCATAGTAGCGGAGCAAAAAGTTTCTTATCTGAAATTGATGATATGTTTTAATGTTCCTTGTGAATCAAAGAAGTCAAATTATTTTCAAAATCTAAAAATCTCACCTGCCGCCTCGAGAACTGTCCTCCAGAGTGGCATGTTGGACACAAGAATGGTGCTGGGAACTGCATTTTGGTGAATTGCGGATCTTCAGTGTTATCACCATGTAGTCGGTTGTTGACGATATTATGAGCTCTCCATAAGTAGGTCATCATATCGTGTGGATGACGAACTCGGCGTTCATTCAGTGGGAATAGAGTCGTTGTCATATGCATGAAATGATTGCGGCAGTGCTCACATCCAAAGAAGCTCTTCACCCATCCTTGGATAGTACTCAGTGGCTTCATCGGGTTCACGAAATCGTCTTTGATTGTATCGATATATGTGTGTACGGTGAGAGCATGGAATGTTGTCCAGAGTCCACATGTGTATCCACGGAACTGTGGCGATGTTCCTTTACAGTGTTGCCACGTGGAATTAACTGGGAAAGGACTAGCATAAACACGTTCTACACTTTCGAACTGACGACGATACTCGTCAGCAGAAACGGATCCAACTGACTTCCGTCCTTCAAGGAACTCGCGCATGTGGGTGAAAACAAGACGAGCACGCTCTGAGTTACGAAGAATCTGAAACAAAATATAAATTTGATTTGAAGTTCGAAGTTATCTCTCACCACGGAAGTAGTCCTTTTAGCTCGCATTCTTCTGATGTCGTTTTGGAAAGATAATACAGGGAAATGCTGGAACCAGAAGAAATAAAAAAAGATTTCACAGTTGAAAACTCACATTAGAAAGTAGCGACATGAATTCGTGTAAATTGGTGAAGTTGTCACCTCGGATAGATCCAGGGACGCGTGTCACCTCGTCAAGAAGAGCCATACGCATTGCTTTCAACATATCAGTTTCCGAAACATAATACATATCGCGACAGCGTTCTGGATAAGAATGACAATCGATGAGTGGAGTTTGAGTAGTTGTAGTGGTTGGTGCAGCAGTAGTTGTCAAAATTGGAGCTCGTTTTCCACCTTGTTCCATATCATTTGTAATGGCTTCGTCAATTTCTTTCACTGTTTGGTTGGTATATCTCTGCATATACAGTGCTTGTTGGTGATCTCTTCTGAAGAGTGCGACGGTTGGGAAATTACGAATATTCAGCATCTGAACGAGTGGTGAGTTGGAAAGAGCACGGCGGGCCCCAAGAACGTGATTACGAGAGATCAAATCCATAACGAATTGTGCACCAACGCCATCATATTCTTCGAAGAGAATAGCCATATAATTTGCTTTCGGTGGAACCCCTTCCCACAGTTGTCCATAGGTGGTTCGACTGTCAACAGCAATGTGTCCAAGGTTTGGCCAGTCAGGATATCTAAATCACCATTTTTTAAATCTTAATCATTAGAAATCAACGACAAACCTATTGAACATGTATTCGTTGCTAACTGTGCGTAGCAAAGCATCTCGAATCTGTTCAGCAGAATGTGGCGTCTCAAACAGTTTTCCTTGAGTCGCAGTGGTTGCTGTTCTTGCAAAGTACTGAAATTATAATATTAAAGTAGTTTTTATTTGCCTTCATTGTAAGTCATCCCTTCATAACTATGTCTTTCTTTTTTTCTTCGAAGTGCGAACAACGGTTCTTGCTCTTTGGATTTCCTCAGAAAAAAGCGAGGACAAGCGCGCTGTACAATTGCAATACCTCTCAGATTTCATTAAAAAACGTCTTTCGGTCTTCTTCGAGAGGGCGATTCACGTCAATCCGATGGTGAGAAAACAAATAATCAATTTCGGGTCAACATTGAAATGAACAAAACTTCTCATTCTTTGGTCGAAAAGCCATCCGGCGCCATTCTGACGCTTCACTGATGTTTTTGAACTTTTGAAAGAAAGAAAATACAGAAAATGAGAAGAGCAGCTATTGAGGTGGATGAAAATAGATCTCTGGTATGAAACAAATTTTGTACATTCCCTATCAGAAGACCTGCTTAGCTTAAATGGGAGTACAGTAAGACCTTTTTTTACCGAAAACCTGTTTAAGGTATTTGAGTACTCAAAACTAAATCAGAAATCCACCCATCGTTGCAAGGGAATACCTCTTCTCAATTATTTTATCTTTCTCTCTCAAATTTATCTGTTCCTCTCAGAAATCAAAAACCTGAGCACACACACACACACACATGAAATCGCTGTGATATTGTGCGCAACGACCGATGGGTGCGAGTCATCATTATTTCCGAGAACTTCTCGTTTGTCCGGCTGTGCTTCGATTATTATTTATTTACTTAAAAACCAAAACCAAATGCTATCACCACCTTTTTTTCTCAAATCGCACACACAAAATTGAGAGCACCCATCGATTCCTAACCGTTTGTGTATATGTGTCGGCCAGTGCAAATATGTACTCAAAAAAGACATAACATCCACTCTATTCGGCCCCTCCCCCTAATTAATGAAAAAGCTGCCTAAATGAACTTGGTACTTCTTTTTCTCTCACCTTCATCATTGGGAAATATGTAACACCGTTTTCCCGACACGCTGCTTGATTGAAAGAATCAGCGCAGTTAATGACGGCTACAGTAACAACTGGATACCAGTCTCGGACCATATTAGCGAACTGACGGAAATATGGGGCGAATGCACGACAGTGGCCACACCTGGAGTAAATTTTTGAATCAATAGTTTCTTTTATCAATATATTACCAGTCAGCATAGAATTCGACAAGAAATGCGCGATCCGAGAATACTGTGTCGTTGAATGTCATCTAAAATGCATTTATAGGAGCATTTATTTTTTTCTGAAATTACCTGATCAAGATGCATGATGGGTTCAAAACCAGGTGTATAGAGTGTGGGGTTTTGTCCGATCGGAACATAGTTGAATGTCGACTGTACTGCTTCTGATGTAGGTGTGAGTGTTGCAACGAGCAGTAAACAGCTGATGGTTTTGATGGACATCGTCCCGTGCGGACTCCGCATTCTGAAAAAAACCAAATAAACTGTTTGACTAGGTTGCCAATCGTGTAAAAGAGATGAACAGTTTGAAAAGATCGGGTGTGGTCGGAACAGATAAGAAGGGGTGAAAAGAGGATAGGAATGGGCAGGATGAAAAGAGGGACACCGATCAAGAGTACGTCGAAAAGAAAGACTGAGTGAGCACCAATAGCAGGCAGTCAGTAGCAGAGTGAGTACTTGAGAAAATAGACCGACATGTCCACAAATAACTTTTCAAAAGCGAGTTATCAGCCTATCAGTAGCTAGTAACTAGTTTCATGACACTAATTTTAGAGTTCAGACAGTATATTTGTATACTTTCTAGATTTTTTACAACTTCCAGTATTTGAGAATTGTTAGGAGGGCTCAAGGAAACTTAGTTTTCTTGGCACCTTGTTGCGAGAGTGGGTAGAATAAAAACAAAGAGATAGGGAGATTCAAAAAAACACGAAAAAAAAGCTTCCGGGGACCTTCCTCGCCAGCTGATAAACACCATCATTGCGAGAGATGGCTGAAAAAAAGTCTGTGAAAAAAGAGTATCAAAAATTTGGATGGGGAGAGTAGGGAACACTGGATGATCAGGAAAAAGGAAAAGATAGATGATGGGATTGAGCCCCCGGGATTTCATGTGACCAAGTTTTATGACCTGCCACATCTGGAACTGGCTAAAAGGTTTTAGGTGTATTTTTTTACCCACGCCCTCAATTCTTCGAACATTAAAGTTGGATGAGAGAAAAGAAAAGCCAAACAATAAACCATAGTTCAAAGGTTTTTTTCCAAGCTCCAGAAAGCTAGCTGGCTTTTGTTGCCTTTCACACAAAACCTTGGTGGTGGAAAGTATTCGATTTCAGCCACCTCTGCTCCCGAGAAGACCCGTTAACGAATTGTGTGGATTCCCCGCAGCTTCCCCTAATTAGTGTGAAGAGCAAGACGAAACGAGACGCAGATGAGCTTACATGGCGCCACTCCGGTACCTGATCCGCCCATTTCTAATGTTGATTATTTCGGAGAAACAAGGAGAAACAGAGAGGGTAAGAGAGGTGCAAAGTGAGAGCACAGTGGAGGATCAACTACGGACTGTGTGTATGTTGTCTGCGATTTGGCGCCACATCACAGACAGTAGCAGCTCCTGAGGTCTACCGACCATCTGAGCTCCGGCTCCTTTTCTCTCTTATTTTGGAAAAATAGGCGCCGAATTTGTGAATCGTCCTATGAGTTACAGTACCGAGTACATCCACTTTCAGAATTAACTCACGCACTTTTCAAGAAAATGAAATCATATTTGGCGTCGCAAATTCTGTACAATTAGTTTCATGATTTATAGTTTTTGAATTTTATTGCTAGAACTGGAAAAAATTTTAATTATTTTCTCGGAAAATGAATTTAAAATTGAGTTCAGAAAATATAGAAGCAAACCATTTTCATGAGAAACGGTAAACCTATCACAAAAGTGGTTAGTTTACAACTTTTCTCTCAGTGTCCTGTCTACAGTATTTGTATTACACTAACCAGATTGTGTACTTTTAAAAATGCAACCCTATTATCGCATTGTAACACAAATACTAATGCTGATCGTTTCTTTCCAATTATTATTGATGCTCTTTATGAATCAGTAACCCAGTAGTCTGAGCTAATCGACTTTTAAATTGACAAGAAGAAATGAGAGAAAGGAAGGAAGAGGAAGGAAGTGACCTTTGCAACGGTATCAAAATTCAGGAAAGAAAAGGAAATGACGCAGGAAGATGAAACTATTCGATTCTGGGATCTCATGATGCTCGAGAATGTTGCTCCGAAAAGCATCCGGAGAGGGAATCGCCAGGATCACATGATGGATATATCTACATGCAGTGTTAAACATTCTGAGACCAGTCTGTGTGAATGAGCCTTGTGGGAGGGGGTTCTCCATCTCCTCAGTTAGTTTATCGTTGCTCACCAACTGGTAGGTTCTTTATCTTATCACCGTCTAAGTAATTAGAAAGGCGCCATGAGGCCGCGCCAAATATTTGCGCCTCGTGGAGGTGAGAGAGAAAGGACCTTTGGTGGATAGAGCACACGTTGTGTGAGTATTAAAATAGAAATAAATACACAAGTTTAACTTATTGAGAGAGCGAAGTAGTACACAAATAGTAAGAATCGAATATAACAGAAAACTGAGCAGCTGATGATCTCGATAGTGATGAGTTCTTTGAAGAGCTTGAACACACAGTTCAGCTGATAACACATCACCGTGAGGTTTGAGGAAGCGCTAATGATCAGAGATTGAAACAAAAAGTATAAGCGAAAAGCTCACAGTTCACATTCACAGTTCACTTTGAAGCTTGTTGTTTTTATCAAGCATCTGCCGGGAAAGTGAGTACTGTAGAAAATAGATACAAGCAGCAATAAAAATTAGCTAACAGAAGATCAACGCGACTATCAGCTAGAATCGTCCAAATGCTCGTTTTCGTCGTATCTACTGGAAAATATAATTTCTGATTGTCACAGTTTTTAAACTATGAGAGGGCACTGAATCACACGATTACTGTAATTTTGGAGGACTTCGCTGAAACAATTTGCCTAGTCTTTCAAATTGTGTCTTGCTCACTGTGTACGTTTTCTAAACTCGGAGCAAAAATTTACAAAACAGCTAGGAAAAAACGTTGTGGGAGTGCAACAAGGAAAAGTGCGCGAAACAGAAAGCCGGCAGAGAACAAAAAAAGATTGTCACCCCTCCCTCCTGTAGATGTGTGTAGAGTTTGCAAAAGGTGGTTGTGTATTTGTCCGAAAGAAACATGAAAAATCAGGGGAAAGGTCGGCTTTGTGTGCTGACTCCGCCCACCTCTGTTTCTCTTCAGTAGAAAGGGTCATTTGGCGGTTGTGGGTCATGGAATTTCGAATTGAAAAAAGGGCGTGGGTACCTCCCGTGGAAGAATGAATGAAATGTTTCGAGATGACTAATCATTGAAGAAATTGAAAAGCAGGTTGGAGAATTTTAGGCATTCTGAGAGCTGATAGCAATTATTGTATGGTCATCGTCGTCAGCATGTGATATAATCTTATCAATTTTTGTGCTTCCCCATTTTTTCGGAGCATCATCACGTGCTCTCTTGATTTGATGAATCTTATCAAATTGCACTTTTCGGTTGATCTCAAGCAAAAAAAGCAGTTGGCAGCTCTCCAGCTGTTTTCTTGGAAGACAAATAGTGGCGTGAAAAAGTGACGGCAGTGATAAGCAGGCGAAAGAAAATGAGATACCGTTGTTTTACTTGGCCACCCACTTGAGACAATGCTCCCGAGTGATGGTAACAAAGAGAGAGAAAAAAGACTATGGTCTAGGGATCAGAGGTTCAAGTTAGACAACGTGGTATTGATGAGATTACGTTTAAATCACGCTACATTTCTAAAGAACATTCAAAAAACGACATGAATCTAGACCTGCTTAAACAATGACAGAAAAGAGTACTATAAGATCAAGAGCCAACCAGCTATGAAACATGATATTGAGATCGGAATCAACCTAGATACTGACTTGCACAGGGCAACGTGTATCGCTGTTCTTTATAAAATACTTCAGCTACCTAGGCTCCGCCCATATCGTTCGTTTCCCTACAAGTTAGGAAACGTTGGCAAACAGTTTGATCACTATTACGTGAACCTTCTGGAGACAAACACAATAAAGAAAAAGTTATTTGAAGCGCGAGATTGGAATATGAATTGAAAATGGACAGTGACAAAGAAACCGAGATGGGAATAAGTGTCGGTTCCGTGGTAAAGGGTACAAAAAATGGGAGAGAAAGGGGAGGTTTGATCAAATTTACCAAACTACTCGAGACATAGGAAAATGGGTGAAAGAAGAACGATGAGAACCAGTGCGTGTGAGTGAGAGGTCGCCTCACAGTTTGTCAACACAATACACATACAACCTTTTTTTCCTCCCGAAGAATAATACAAAATTGTGTCGATTCTTTTTTTTTCGGAAAATGAGAGTAAGAAACAGTTGTTGACGACGGTTTGAGTCGGTTTGGCTGGCTGAAAAGTCGAAAATGAGTGTGAAACGAGAGGTGGGGT
>GL379981.1:172372-194042 GCA_000143925.2 Caenorhabditis brenneri
ACAAGTACCGTTCCATTTTTGTTCCAGTTAAAGTGATTGGATATTATGAATTGCCTATTGAAGACGAACCTCGCTCTCACGACCAAGGAAATCGGTATTTCGAGCAAAGACGGATTTCTACTGACCAAGAGCATAGCTGTCAAAAAATACTCGGATTCGTATGCTCACAAATTCAAAGAAATGGTGTCCAATATCTATGGGCTAGAAATCTTGATCATGATGCTGTTCTGGAGCAACGCTTTTGGTAAGAACTGCTATTGCTAACAAAACATTCACGGTCGATTCAGCCCGAGAGATCGAGAGATTTGTAGCCGATGGGTAGAAGCCTATGTGGATCTCTACAACAATCGTGTTGTTGATATGGTGCGAATCATAGACGATGTGTACGAAACTCGGCTCGAACGTGGCGTACCAGAAGTAAGCTTTTGAAATTCTTTGGACGCTTTGAAAATTTCGTTGTTAACTGAAAAAACCTTTCAGATTCGAGTTACAGTGCATTTCAGCCGATTCCATCAGGATCAGGACGGAAACTATAGCCTGTATGAAGCCGCCGATTTCGGTCTTATCTGTGATACAGAAAAAGTAATTAAAAAAATCGTTGTTAATAAAGAGTACAATGTGTGGATTGTGCGCCAAAAAACGAATATCCCGAGGTGTCGCTGGAAAATTTCTCTGTTTCAACAACATTATGAAACTGTAAGTTGAAGATACCCACTGGAGAAAGCAAGGGTATGAAAAATGGCCCATTTGAGTTTTCATGTAGCAGTAGATATGCAGCTACTCTCACAGAATCTTTGTTCCAAAGTATACAAAAACTGTTTGAGAATAATATTTGATGCTAAATGTCTGTTTTGTTTTCCGCAGTGAAAAATTTTTATTCAGGAGTGGGACCGCATGCCACGAAATTCGGATCGTCCCGATTCAAGATCTTCGAATAATTTACCACAATCTTCTAATTCGGAATTCGTTGAACGTAATATCAATAATGACTATTATGAGGTTCATGGTCATCGGAGAAGCTTTTTCGATTCTCAGAGAACACGTGACGCAGATGAAGTTTCCCGTGCACCCACAACCGATTCAGAAGATGAAGAAGCCGATCTCCCAACAATTCCAAGAGACGAGAGCCCTCGCAATCCTAATCATATACCGTCCAACTCTGATGAAGTCGCTCCTGCTCGCCGGAGACAAAGAGCTCCCACAACTGACAGCTCAGATGAGTCTATTGCCAGCACTTTTGAAAGGAATGGAACTATGAACGGTCATAGATCAAATGAAGTACATCAGAATGGACACAGAGAGAATCAACGAGTAATATAAGTAATTTATTCAGTAGAGCAACCAATCGATTTCAGAGTGGACCACAACTATCCAGGCCAATTATAACGGGATTAGAAACTCCTTCTCGGAGTGAACGCAATTCTTTGAATAGCAGCTACGGAACCCCAATGATGGATTTCCCGCAAAACGAACCATCGTCTTCATCAGCTCCTCCGAAATCTCACCAACGTTTAGAAGAACTAATCGCTTCCAAAGATTATGTGTGTTCTGGCCTACTTCGCCAAAAACTCATTCAAATTCATTTTCAGAAGATCGATAAAATCACAGCTCTTGTCAAGTTTTTCACTAGTCATGAAACAGTATTCAATGCGATGAATGCAGTCGATCCTGTTAAATGCCAAGAGCTTATGCAAGCTTTGTTAAAATAGATAGTTCATTATTAGTATGAAAAACGACCAATTCCTAATCTAGATTTTTTGATCATGTATTCAAATATTATATTTCTACTATCTAGTCATGCGGCTCATAGCCATTTAATTCTTCTTTTTCCCGGTTAACCGGTTAACATATCTGACTCTTGCAAGCATTTTTTTTCCATAACTCTTGCCAAGGAAGTGATTACATAAATCGTATTTCAAATCACAGTTTTTAGTTAAAAAAAAATATCGTAATTTTCGATTTTTGTACTTTTTAGATGCCTTATTCTTGATAGTTTTGAGGGGTTTAAAGTAAAAACTCTTGTTCCTCTTCAGATCATAACTAACCTCCTAATCATCAATGGCCGGAAACAATTTTCGTTTTATCGAAGCTCTGGTTGTAACTTTTTCTGATAGTTCCGAAGCGTATTATGCATACTCTCCGGAATATTCTAACGACATTATAATTGATTCTTGCTATTGGTAAGACGTGAACCTTTCGGATACAAAAGAAAACAATCGTTACAGTCCAAACGATGTCGAACTTGTCGGCAAGTGGATAGACATTGGGGTCGATACAAGGGGCCGTGCGCGACAAAAGGTCAGTATTATAGAAGACAAGTTTCCAACAAGGACCATCAAGAAGCATGTAGAGGTAATTTCTCAGTTTGAAATTTATCCAATACCGTCGTTTACAGGTCAAAGTAGAAGTTGAACATGATGGCCGTACCAATGATAACATAGAAATGTTCAGAAATGATTATTTTGGATACATTTGTGATCCAAACAGTTTGTTGTATGATATCAGAAGTGGAGTTAAATATCGTATTTGGATAACTAGGTTCAAACTTAACGGACTGAATTGTCGATTTAGAGTATCAACGGAACAAGATAGTATTGATCCTTATTTCATGAATCCCACGGTATAATATTCCGAGGATACATTTTTAAACTATATAATTTAAAGGGTTCATCACTAACACCTTCGGTGCCATATTCTGAAGGTCTCGAGACAGTTATTGGTATAGTGACCACCCACTCCAAAAAGGGAAACTTCTGGCTTGTTTGGTCCTCATCGAGACCCAGGGTTACTATTGGTTTGGAATACGATTTTTGGTGGGCTCATCCACTATTCTGAGAAAAATAGTAATATCTTTCAGTCCATCTAATGTCGATATGCTCGGGAAATGGGCCGAAATGAGAGTGGACGACAAGAATTCGGTACGCGAACCAATCAGGATTGTTCGCCCTTATTTTGAAACACGCGCGATCGCCGGATTAGCTGAAGTACGTGAACGAAATCAACAAGACAGTAGAATGAAAAATTTACAGTTTCGCATCGATTTCAAACACACAAAGCGATATCAACAGGAGTTTGAAATGTTCGAACATCATTATTTTGGAGCCATCAGTGATCATTTCTTAATAATGGGTCACGCTGAGAATGGTGCTTGGTACAATGGCTGGATTGTTTATAGTAATCATCTTGGAGCGCAGACTTGTTGGAGACTGGCTATAAAGCAGCAAATTCAAGGACCGCTTGTTTGTTGTTTTCTTTTAAAGAAACAATTTCGATTTGATTTCTTTACAGAAGCAGCGTCACGAACGTGGTAGAAATAGTTCACCTGATATCAAAAATGAATACAATATGGATGAGTCATCACCTCGTAGTAGTCGGCACCGATCTCGCTCCAATGATGCGAGGACTAGGAACAATTCATTTGAAAGGCACATCAGTATTCGTTTCAATGATTCATCGTCACCTAATAGAATCAACAAGTATGATGAAGGCTCCTCCTATGCTCACACCAATTCGAGTTATAATGAAATGAGAAGAAGTGATGTAGAATCAAGCGAATATTCGGGATCTAGAATGAATGCCTTTCCCCATAATAATCACAGACGTCGTTCTCAATCCGCAGAGAGAAACATTTCCCATCATTCAACAGACAATGGTTATCTTCAAGATGGTAAGTGTTGTTGCGTGTTTTCAGAATACTAAAAAAGAAGGACCAAGACCTAATAAACTTACTTCAAGTTTTCGAAAAGAAAAACAGGTTAAGTCGGAAAAAGACTAGAAAAAATTCCCGAGAAGAGGCAGTGCGCGGAAGGCAGAGACGCAGAGACAGTTTCTCTGTGTCTCTAACCGATGTCTTTTCTTCTCGGCATTTCGTGTACTGCCTCTTCTCGGTTTTTTCAAAACTCCCTGTTTCACGCGGAGAACAGAGGTGAGGCCGAGCGCCGCAACCTTAGTTTGAAACACTGCAGCGCACTGTTCATCACTTGGATGATTGAATTTTTTAATCGGTTTCTCCGGCCCGACCCGGCAATCCACAACAATGAAAAAAAAATAGTCACGTCAAATTGCACGAAACCGTATACTTTCAGAAAAAATTTGCTTCTTACTGTGGATTCTTAAATTTTTTATTGATTTGTGCAATCTGACGTGACTGTAATTGCAGAAAATCTTACGGTATACAATCTCCTGTTTCGGTAAATCCCGCTTTCGCAGATCCCCTTTTCGTTTCTCCCGTTTTCGTTTTTCCTGCAGTAGGAAAGATCCCAAAAACGTGGGGTCTCCGCTAGAGTGGGGATTCGTGAAGAGACCAAGTCCATGCGCCTTTTAAAAAGTGTGGCTGCGTACTGTGCCTTCATAATACACCACCAGCGTAATATGATCAAAAATTCTTTCCAGAAAACACCGAAAATCGTGGAAATTTTTCACAACCACCAGGTCTATCGTCTAACAGTCGTTTGGTTGAGGTTAGTCAAATCGAAAAAAAAAATAAAAATACTGATCAATTTATCATTTCAGAAGGGCAACTACAATCAGTCTAATTCTTTTGAAGTTGAGAAACCCCGCGTTGCCTCCAAAACAGAACAGGAGAAACAAATACTAATTCTCAAACAGGTAACGAAAATTTCCGGTCCAAAACATTACAGACATCGACTTTTTGATCGAAATTATTTCAGAGACTATCAAGAATGAGTCAACTTGTTTTATCTCTGACCACCGATGAATCTGTATCGATGCCAATGAAAATGTGGAATGTGGAAGAGTACGAAGACTTGATAGAACTGGCTAAAAAGCCAGTTTGAGTTGGTTTTCATGAAGCTTTTAATGTTGTTAAACTGTATTTGTTTGTTGTAAACATGTATATTAGTATTTTTTATTCATACTCATTTTATAAATGCAAATTCCCACAGTTGAAGAATGTTTTTACTATCTAATAATCGTTTACTCTGCGATTTTAAATATTTATCAACTGATTTGTTTTTTTTTCCAGCTTTTCAAGCTAACACTTACAGATTAATAGTGTGCAATGGTCACGAAAGTTATTGGATTGGTAATTCACCACGGTAGAAATGGAGCATATTATGTTTGGCATAGCCCCAACTCACCAGACGTTATCGTCGACGAAAAATTTTGGTACGTTGCCGTTTTGCTTCATTTCAAAAACTCTATAATGGTTTTCAGTCCTCAAGAGATGGATCTACTGGCGAAATGGGTTGAAGTGGTTGTGGACAACCTTGGACGCGCATGCCAGCCGGTTACTTTAATCCCTGCAAAATACGAGAGTGCGGTTAATAACAATTCTGTGAATGTAATTAAAGATGTTAATAGCAATTAGATAGCTATTACTTATTAACTTAGGTTAAAGCGGAAATTCTACAAACACGCTCAAATGGGTTCGAGGAAATTTTTGAACACCCTTTTTTCGGAAGAATTTATGATCGAAGCTGTAAAATGGGTACAATACTACCGGGCGCATTGTACGACGTATGGATCACTGGTAGAGAGACAAACAACCAAACAGTGTGGACTATCTTCAGATGCAACCAGCTGATAAGAGAGGTAGCATTACTCTAAAATATTTCATACAGCAAAAAATTAATTTTTCCAGAGCGGTCAGCGATTTGAAAATAGTTCGTCGGGCGGCTATGATACAGGTGCTCATCGATTCGGTTGCCAAAATTCAGATAAATTCCATCAAAATACCAGACGTCGTTCTCCTTCATTCGAAAGAGATTACGAAGCATGTCCACAATCAAGAGAAGACCGTCAAATGGGAGAACAACGTTCTCATTCACAACGTGTTCAAAATTCGAATCACGATTATGATAAATATAATCAAAGAGAAGAAGGAGGTGATAGATATTCAAGACGTGGTTCACAGTCGGGAAGCTATCGTCAGCAAACACCAGAATATGGATTTGAGAGTTACAGACATTCTCCTCAATCTCCAGATCAGATCCGAAACTTCGCTCAAAATATTCAAGAAAAATCACCATCCTCCATTAATAATCTTATCCCACTAAATGAATCTCACTCAAGAAATGAAATCCAACCAGTGTTAAGAAATGAGAGATTTAAAAACTCTGGAAGTTATGAACAAGAAACTATCGATCACTCCGAACATCATCTTCCTTACAACCAATCACGATCCCAAAATCTTTCAAAATGCAGACCTTCATCTAGCAGCTCTTTATCGGAGATTTCCAGCCTCAAGGGATCCCAACAATATGAACAAACGAAGTTGTTGTCCAAACAAAATGAGATTGAAGTTTTGAAATCGGTACTGTTTTAAAGAGAAATAACCTAAATGGAAACGCTGAATAGAAAACTACTTACACTACGTTAATAAAAACTGAGCGTGCCAAGACCATAATAGTACCGCTGCACAGTGGAGTGTAGTTTTCTGTCAAGCTTTCCCGCTACATTTAAAGTGTCAACTAATCTATAATAGTAAATCAAATAGTATACTAATGGTACAAATTTTCAGAAACTCTCCCAGATTCAAAGATTATTTGGATTCTTCACGCAAAATGAATCGCTCAGCTTTGATATGAAATTAAGAGGCTTGGAAGAGTTTGAAGATCTGGAGAGTATACTCGAATCGATAAACACAATTAAGAGTGCCAAATAATCATATCGCTGTTTTTCTCCATAATTTTTTTGAGATCTCTCCGACTTTTGTGTTCATTATCCAATGATTTCCTCCTCGATTTTGTTGCGAATTTCAAAATCTGTCTTCATGTTCCTATTTCGCGTACTTTTATCATTATTTTCCTTTTCGTAAAAGCTCTTTCGTTTTTTTCCTCGAAGTTATTGAATCGATTTATCGTCAAGTAACGACATCAGTATTTTCCAAGTTTGCTAAACTGCTGACCAAAACAAATAATTTTATAGCGTACACATGGCATATCGAGAAACAGAACATGAAGCCTTCGTCGTTAGTAAACTGGAGCATGAGTACTTCGCCTATTGCAAAGATGTTCCAAAAGATCTAATTATTGACGCGAATCTCTCGTTTGTGAAAATATCAAGTCACCAAAAAACGACGAGCATGTTTTCAGACCGAAAGGTGTCGATATTTTGGGAAAATGGGTTCGAGTCAGCGTGCATCGAGGAAATGTAGTTTGCCGACCTGTCAGGATTATCGATAATCTCTACGAAAGCAGAATATGGAATGCAACTCCACAGGTTAATTGAATTTATTTTTTCACAGTCAATGTTCATTTGCAGATCAAAGTAAAAATTGAATATGACGGAATACACGGAAATAATCTTAAAATGTTCTTCAATGACTATCTTGGTTTTGTGTCAGATCCACATGAAGTTATGGCAAACTTCGATAGATGCAGTTTGCATCAAGTCTGGATTGAAAGATATAAGGCAAACGGAACGAACTCCCGATGGGGAATTTCAAAAACACAGGACAATCATTCAGTAAGTTCTTCTGTTGGAATTCGTTGATTATCCTTCTGACTTTGATTGTTTCCAGAGAGCGTACTCATCGAACAAAACTGTTCGAGGAATAATTCATACATACGAAAATGGTGTTTATTACGCATGGTCCGAATCGGAGCCAAGATGTCGGATTTCCATCGACTCGAAATATTGGCAGGCTTTTCATAACTCGTTTTGCATATATATTGACACATTTTCAGCACGAGACATGATTGTGATTATCTTGGCCGCTGGGTTGAAATTGAAATCGACGCCAATAAAAATGTACAATCTGAATTGATCATTATCAATGATCTATTCAACACTTTTTGTAGGTCTGGATTCGTCGAGGTAAGTTTTGTGCGTACTTGTAGTTTCAAATAAGAATTTCGTTTTAGATTGAAGTTGAATTTGAAAGTCAGTCAAGCTCTCCTGGTTCGTATTTCCATCCTTATTTTGGAAATATCTGTGATCCTCGAATGGTCTTGGAGAAAGCAGAAAAGGGCGCCACGTATTCCGGAAAAATTACATATTTTTACGAAAAGGATATCGACTCTCGTTGGCGTTTGGCAATAAAACAAACAATATATGGCCCTCTGGTACGTATAAACTCTTAACTGCATGACGTAAGCTTTGTTTTCAGACTAATGTAAGTAACAGAAGTTCGGGCGCCGATTTCTATAATTATACCGAGCGTAAGATGTATTCACGTCCGCAATCTGAAAATGGGCATCGACGCGATTCATCACCGGAAATCGTAAATTTGTACCGTGAAAATTACCGCAACAGTTCTAGAAATTCGGATCGTTTTACCCCTCCACGACACAACGGTACAGATAGAGGAAACAATCAAGATCGAAGCTATTATGATGATCGCGAAAATTATGGTTATAAATATCGTCAAGAATACAGTGATGATGATCGAGAACTCCGGTCGCCTGAATACAGACGGAACAATCATATTCGAGATTACGATAGACATGATAATCCCAGAAAGCACTCCGATGATATGTCTTATCAAAAACACAACATGGGTGAAAATCCATCAGATTTCCCATATCGGTCTCAACGGAGTCCTTCGCCAACTTTCGATAGGTTCGAGCGTCGTCATTCTCCAAATGCTTATCCTTCTGAAAGAGTTGAAATCAAGCATTTCGAATCATCGGAGAAACTCAATCTCCCTGAAGCAGTATCTGATAACAAAAGATGCGCTAGTAGTGTGTCGAGAGCACCTACCACCGATTCTGAAGACGAATGTATCGATGAAGAAAAAAATGCCCATGTTCTTTTTAGAAGTTTCGATGAAAAACAAGAACAACTTACCAATAGAAACGACAAACCACAGGTGTGTTTGCTGTGAGCTTTCACTATCTATATTTTTATTGCAGGTCAAGAAATCAGTGATTCAACGTATCAACACGAATGATTTAACAACAGAGGATAAAGAAATTATTATACTAACTTCGGTGAGTTCAATAATATTGTCCAAAAATGGTCAAAGTTTACAGAAGATTAATCAAATTCGTACCCGCTTCGAATTTTTCACAGCGGATGAAGGTCTGAACCAAAAAATGAAGTTCTTGGGTGTCGAGGAATATGAAGCGTTGGCTAATCTCTTGAAATTAGTTTAATCACTTTCCCTACCAGTAAATTACTGAACCGGTCCCCTGTACACAGCATCTAAAAATCGTCTTCTTGTTTTTCTTATACCTGTATTTTAATAATCGTTGTAATTTACTAGTCTCCCTTTTTCCACTATTCGATTTTTTCAACTCTGGTCGTATTTTTTGCCCAACTTGAATTCTAAGAGCCTCCTCCACCTGATTGATTCTCATCCATATGTGGACATTTATAATAATAATTTTCAAATTAATAAATATTAATTTTACGGATTTTTATTAATGTCAAATTAGCGTCAAGTCGCTATCTATTTCGTGTATCCTTCCTGTAACAAATAATTACGAAAAGCAATAGACATACGGTCGAAATTATTATAATATAATACATGCTGAAAACATTCCCCTGTATCTGTTTTTTGGCCGAAATAATGAGGAAAATAATTCTATTCAAACACGAAAATCCATTTTGAGACAGTTAAGTAGCCGAATACTGTTTGAAATTTGTACTCTTGTGTTGTCTTTCAAGATGATTTGCAGCCGATTACGATACATAGTGTATTTATTTTTTTCTTCAGTGTATTGTTTCAGTTGAAACTATGAGTCGACAAACGGTTGATGTTTTTGTGGTCACCAAATCCAGAACACCACATTTCTATGCCTACTCAAATGTGATCCCTCGCGATGTTATGATTCATGCACAATTTTTGTTAGTTGTTTATCGGTTTCTATACTTCAACCTAATTCAAATTTTAAGACCACGCGGCATTAATCCAATCGGAAGATGGTTTCGAGTGACTATCGGCAGTCAAAACTCAGCGTGCGAACGAGCCACACTTTTATCTGATCTGTTTGAAAGTAGAACAGTGAACGGCTTTGCTGAAGTCTGTATTTGTATGAAGTGTCGTAACAATCATATACAATTTTCAGATTAAGGTGAAGGCAATCCATGATGGTACATTTGAGAATAGGTGTGAAAGGTTCCATCATGAATATTTTGGATACATTTGCGATCCGCATCATATCATTAAACAGGTAGATGAAGATGGCATTTATATGTTTTGGATCACACGACTGAAGGAACAAAATGCCGATTGTCGCTGGAGACTTTCAAGGAATCAAACGAGCTTCGGACCGTATGGAGCAACGGTAAGTTTTTCATTTGAAAATTAATTGTTTTGTTCTCGTTTCAGACCAATTTATGTATTTCCCGAAAATTACAAGCAATCGTCTATAGCGCTTCTCCGGAAAACAAAGTGTTATATGCCTGGTCAAAAAGTGAACCAAGAAAAGATATTGTCATTCCTCTTTCTATCCTGTATGTTTTAATAGAAAGTGATATAAATCAGTATTTGACATTTCAAGGAACTCAACTAAAGATCTGTTGGGTTTGTGGATTGAAGTTGAAGTGGATAGCAACAATCGTGCTAAGAAAGTACCAGAAGTCATTCGTGATGTCTTCGAGACGCGTGTGAACTGCGGTGTGGTTGAGGTGACTCGAACATGTGCTTTCAGAAAGTAGTCTTGTTTTTGTAGATTCGAATTGATTTTGAAGTTGGAAGAACGCCTGGCTTTTTTTTCAGCAATTACTTCGGAAATATCTTCGATTTGCACAAAAAGGTTTCAGAGCTTGAAGAAAACGCTTGGTATGAAGGATGGATTAAGTACTACTCGGAATCAAATGTAGATTCAAGATGGCGCCTATTGAAACATCAAAACGTCTTAGGACCTTATGTTAGTTTCCAATTCATATGAGGCTCCTTATGGCTTTTTCCAGGTTATTCCCAATTCTGCTCCATTGGAAATTCCAAAACCAAAGCAGGGACCTATTAAATATTTGAATAGGCATGTCAATAATCCGGCTTTAATGAATGTCTACGGAAGAAAAGAGCCCCGTTCGCCGTCTCCGAAAAACATTCGTCCGAAAACGAAAACTGAAAACTCGCAAAGAAGCAATCAAGGATTTCGGTTTGATGAAAAACGTAAAAGAAACTACATTCAGAAGAAAAACGAACAACCGAGAAATCAACCGAAAAATCCACCGAAAAATCAGCCGAAAAATGCTTTTTTCGATAACAACGCGTTTGAATTCGACAGTCACTTTCAAGAACAAGTTCGAAAGGAACACAGCCTTCTTCAGAAAAATCAAACTTCAAAATCAAACGGAATTGATAACATTCTTCTGAACAACGAAGAACCGCCGCCAACGCCGAATCCAGCCAATGACACAAGACTCAATCAAGAAATGGATGAGTTGAATATCAGAAGAAACGAATTATCTAGGAGTGTCGATTCAACAATCAGAGCAACGCCAGATTCAGGACGTTTCACCTTCTCAGAGAATGAGAATGAGAAAGATCATTGTGTTCAGAGTCAACACTCAAAAAATCCTTTTGCGGAACTGGATAAGAGTTTCGTTGGAAAGGTGAATCCGGAAAAAGGAAAATTAGTTACTTATCACCAAAAATTGAAATTCTTCATTTTTCACGCGTTACTGCATGTTTTCTGCTCCAAGTAAACAAAAGGCTCCATTAAAACGCCGCCTATCTATAAATATTGTTAGAAAAATAACTTTCAGAAAAGAACTGACGCGTTGACAAAATCATACTGGAATATCCATTCCAATACAGTAATTCCATCCCTGAAATCAGAAATGACAGAGGAAGAAAAAGAAATCATTCGACTGAAGTCTGTGAGTTTTTTTCTATTTTTTTATAACCCAATTTGCGGAATAGCCAATTTTTGGAAAACATGCATTACGATTTTCTGTTTATGAAACTTTTCTGGTTTCTCCGGAAAACTTCTTTTTGTAATAATGTTTTACGAGTTTCTCTTCCAAATGTTATTGCTCGTTCGATTTCTTTGTTCCCTGCTCCTCCTTCTTTCACTTCTTCTCTCTTTTCCGCTTCATTTTCGAGAGAAAAGATCAGTTTTTTTTTCACTTCTATTTCATTTTTTTCTCTATTTCACCTCGTTTCGGTTCCTTGTTCCTTCTCGTCTTCCCGTGATATATTTGCTTTTCTTACATTTTCTCGCGTTCATTTTTAAAGAAATTTAATTCAAAGTTTTCATTATTTCAGAAGATCGGGCAAGTGAGTCGATTGGTTTTGTCACTCACAGAGGATCAACATATTTCTCAACAAATGAAACTTTTGGGTTTGGAAGAGTATGAAGAACTCATGAAACTCGTCACTTCATAAAAAACTCTTTTTTTTTTCTAATCTTTATCTCAATCTCAAATTTCATACTGGTTTATCCTTTTCACTGCTTTCCCTTATCATACGTGGTTTTTAGTTACCGGTAAAAAAACTAAATTGCCTCCAAACCCCTCATACCGATAATTTTTCGCAATCGTAATAAACATCTTTATGTTTCACTTTGGTATTTTACTTCGACTCTTTCCGTTCTATCGAAAATTTTTTATTTTATTCCGTTTGTTGTTTTTTTTTTCATTTCTACGAAACAATATTTCAGATGAAACACACACTTAAATTACCACTCATCATCGGAGTTGCTGGTGGAACTTCTTGTGGAAAGGTGCTTTTTTATCCGGAACTTTATATAGAAAACAACCAATTTTTGCTGTTTTCTAAAATTAGGCTCTGGGTTGTGAAGCTGTATCCTGAAGCTTCAAAATTCAGCAAATTTATTCCGAAAATATGAAGAATTTTTAGAAATACTATCTGCAACTAACGTAATTATGGAGTAGAACTGATACTAATTGTTATATTCAATATTTTCAGTCAACAATTGTGGAGAGAATCATCGAAAATTTGGACGCGAACGCCAAACAAAGTGGCAGAGTATGTTTCTTTTTAACTAAAATAACAATTCCAAATGGAGATATTCAGCAAATCGAAATCGTCCATTTGTCTCTTCATTCATTCTACAAAGATTTGACAGATGAAGAGAAAACTCTCGCCAAAGAAGGAAAATTCAATTTTGATCATCCAGATCAGATCAATTTTGATTTACTCGCACAAACCCTTCAAAAAATGATTGATGGAGAGGCAGTTGAAATTCCGAAATATGATATGATCACCAGTTCAATGTAAGTGAAGATTTAAGATTGAATGATAGTTTTCGAATGATTTAGGGTTGGAAAAGACGTTGTGGAGCCAGCAAAAGTGATTATCATTGAAGGAATACTTCTTCTCTACGACGAGCGTATTCGTAAACTTCTCTCCACAAAACTATTTGTTGAAAAGAATGCTGAAAGCCGTCTCCGCAACAGAATCGATACATACATGCGTGATTATCACCGTAACCCACTCTCTATCATCCGACAATACACAGAATTCGTGAAGCCTGCATTTGAAGAATTCTGTCGACCAACAAAAAAGTATGCTGACGTCATCATTCCTCGTGGAGCTGATAATCACGTGGCAACTGATTTGATTGCCAAAAATCTTCAGGTAATAAAAGGAATTCAGATAAAAATTAAATTAAAAATCCAAAACTGAAAACGAATTATAGCAAAAAATGATAATTTTCAACCTGACGAAGCACGCTTAACTGATTCACTTTGCTGTGTGGCAATAATAACAGTAAGACCTTCTATGTTGAATGTTTAGAATAGAGAACAAATATTAATATTTTTGTTCTTTTTTGTATCGTTCAATAATGCACGTTTATAGGTGTCTTCTTTCCATCCTATTAACCAAAATTGAGTTAGAATAATTTGATTTCTGAACACAAAAAAATATAAATAAGTTTTTCAGGAGACATTCCGCAAGATTGTAGTAGAAAGCGACGAGGATGAAGAAAAAGAAAACGATTTCGTGAAACAAGGAAGCATTCGTCGTCCGTTCTCTCGACCACACTAGATGATAATTTCTTTGCTTTGTTTTCTTCAAAATATCATCATTCGCTTCACTTTGAGCTTCCGTTTCATTCAGTATTTTCCTTCCTGGTAGTACCATTTTTCTCTTGTTAAGAGTCAGTTTTGTTCGTCTAACCTTTTCGTGCATCCCAGTTTTGTTTTTTTTACAATCTTCACAATGTAACCCCCATGACTCTGTCGCTTTACTTGTTCCCTCCTGATTTTAGGCATAATAAAAGAGCGAGAGTTTTATTAAATAATTACGAACACAATGAATAATAGAGAACAGTGCTTAGAATATAAGAAAGGGTGAGAAGATTCTTGTAGATAACTCGTGCAAATAATTGGGGATCTGGAGAGAATATCGGAAAAGAGAGATCTCTGTATTGATAGGAGGATTAGTCGATCATGATTTCGTCGCTAGCTCTCATTGGCTGCTCTTTAAGGTCAATTCGTTGTTTCATGGCAAATTGGAACTGACAGGATCCCTTGCTTACAAGACGGACGACACGATTATGATCAATACTGACGACTTGTTTGATTTCTTTCTTGCAATGTGGACTGTCGAGTTGAGAACGAAAAACTTCAGCGATGGCCACACGAATCGGCATTATGAGAGCATTATCACGACGTCTGGAAACAGTTTTTTTAAATTGAATATATTGTATAACTTGAATCAGAAGTTGTATTTTATTAGAATTTTGCATCAATTTGAAACTAATTTTCGAGAGAAGCTATTCTTCTATAGTGCAATATGAAATCAACTCAACCTGGACGAAGAATACGGTAGGATTACTGTGAACTCAGTCAAAACTTTCTTTTTTTAACTAATATAATTGAAGCCATGTAAGTCTAAATGCATTTTCTTGTTTCACCCACTTCATTTAATTCTTCCGAAATAAACTAAATTTTCGTCGTGTTTTTCTTCAAATTGACATTTACTTTTACCAATACAATCTGGTAAGTTGACGACCAATGCGCAATACAATGCCTTTTCTACCCTACTATTATTATTACTATTGTATTGAGTAAGTGAAAGAATGAATTGAATTGTGACAGAGAAGAGGGGAGAGAGAGAGACTCCTGACATGACCGGATTAGATACCCTACTGGGAGAGTATACTGTATTTTGAAAGCAAATATTCCGAATAGACTATTGAAGATTTGTAAAGAAAAAAGATGTATGAGATGATTGAGATGAAACAAACCTTCGAATTGAAACGACAACAGTTCCAGAGAGTTTTGAAACAACGGAATAACTTCCTCTGTAATTCATTTCCTCAATGATAATCGATGCTTCAGTCATATAATGTGGTGGAACAGATACATTACTATCGACTCCCCACGAGAGAACTTCAGTTTGACAGTTTTCATTCAAATTGTTGAAATGCATTTCATGCTTGAAACCGGCTTTCAACTCTGCGATTTCACCTGAAAAATTCAAAAACATTATCCAGTTACTTGCCTGTTTCGGGCGCCAAACATTTGTTTTTTGTCTACATTTTCACTTGTTTCAAGGCTGTTCTTTCAAAAAAAGACAAAGAGAGTTGGACAGTAATGACTTACACGGCGTTTTGAGTGTCAATTCGGCTTCCGCTCCGATTGTGTATCCTTGTTCACGTGCCACCGAACATAGAGATTCAGTTGTACGTTCAGTTTTGAATGAGTACTCTTGTGGTCTGAAATAATTTATAAATGTATGGAAATTATAATAAACGGATACTAATGGGAACAGGATTTTCGGAATAATCTAAAAATAATATTAGTTTGTCAAACTTTTTTGTCAGTTCTTGTTTTTTGGTAAAGTTTCTGAAAACCCGACTGTAACTTTCAGTCTGACTGAACGAACGTACCGATTTGTACTGTTTGTGTAAATCGATTTGAAGAGTGTGTATGGTTTCGATCCGGCTGGCTGGAAGTGCGAGTACTGTGGATCCTCGGAGACGGTCACCAAATGTTTTCGATTCTGAAATTATTTCAATACTTTTCTCTTCTCTTTTTCCCTTCTTCATCCATTTGTGCTAATCGAGTTCTCACTAAAGCTTCCGAAAGACACAACGCTCGAAAAGCGGAAATTCCCACGAGAGCATCTCTTCTCTGCTTTTCTGAAGCTCGCCTTTTCGAGAAGAAAATGTGCTCATCATCAATAAACGACCAGAAAAGAGAAAAAGGAAAGAGCTCATTTTGTAAATGGGTCAGAAGAGAAATATTATCTGATGATCGGGTATGAACAAGTGTTTCCGAACAGAACAGACATTTATTATTGAAAAAAAAACAGATTCTAGAACTACATAAGGTTCTACTTGGGTTACGGTAGCTGTCAATGAAACTACAGCCTTCAGATAAAATATCACATCTGGGACAAGTTGTGCCATAAACAATAGTAGCAGAACCTGTTTTCACGGCACAAAATAATTCCAAACATCGTGTTTATTTTCACACCTAGGTACGGTATCCCTCTTCGTTTCATTTAATTCTGATGACCCATTTCCAGAATAAAGATGCGTTTTGAAACAAAAATACTGCTCGCTAACCATTTCCCCTTGTGACGTACTTCTATTCCTCCATTTCGAGACTCTTTTCTTTCTAATCCCACTTCTAATTTCACTCTTTTCCCATCCTCTTCTAATCGCCTCTGGTGCTGTTTCTCTCCCTAATACCACCACCTAAAATGTATGTAAATATGTCCGTCCTCTCACTTCTTTTTCCTTCATTTTTGCCTCTCATATCAATCAATCCATACCGAAGAGGTCACTCTTTAATTAGAGGGTTTCATTCCGATAGTTACAATGTGAAATATAGAAAAAGGAGAGACTGAGAATGGAAGGGAAATAGTTGGTTGACTTGCTCATTAGCGCGTTTCAAAATCCCCCAAAAGACTCGTTTTCTTTTGAATTTTCAAAATGAAAGGGAGAGGAGTGAGCCAAAAGAATTTGAAAATAGAAGACGTGAGAAGAAGAAAACGGGAGAAAAAGAAGAAGAAGATCGAGTTACCGGATCTATAATATTCTTCGCCTCGTTTCTCCCCGTTTTGACTCCGAATATTTCGACATTGGGTGACTAACTGAGTGGATAGGTGGGAGCACTAAACAGTGCTCGTTGGCACTTGATGTCAAATCAGCTCGCAAATATGTCTATCGTCTCTTCGAACATTCAGTATTTATCGTCGATCCATTCACACGAAGACAACAAACAACCCTCACCACCGGTGGTTTTGCGCGCACTTTTCAATTGAATCCGAAGGCGACACGCGTCATATCATATGAAGGAATCGGAAGAGGAAAACGAAGAAGTAAACGAGAAGGAAGATGTGACAGAACGGCGTCAAAGGGTCAGATGCCACAATTTGATAGGCGTGGACATGGATACATACACAACTAAGTATCAGGAGATCTACCAGAAGAGATGTACAGGGGTTAATTTCTTTCGAGAACTGTCTTATCACTTTCCTACGCTACTTCTCGAGGTCTGTACAAAGAATGAAAAGAATCATCAAAAGTATTGTCAACATTCAGTTATTTCTAATTAAATCCACCCGATTTACCTCACCCTATTCAAATCTCGATTACCTCTTTTAGGGTAAACGGTTTCTTTCTTTTCTTCTTATTCTACCGGCACGCGCCCTTCTCTCTACAATAATAAATTGGTAAAGAAAGGGGAGAAAAGGCGGTTCGAAACAAAAGAAGTGACATTTCTCGGAGATGAAGAACTATTCCAGGTCCCCTAAGACGATTTGTGAGAGGAAACGGCCTTCGGAAGGCGATTTTCTCAAGTAGTTATGTCCCAATAGTTAAACTTACGATCACAAACTCGCAGTCATCGCGATCGATTCCACGAAAATCATCGATTCGAGTCTTTCGAAGTGATTGAACATCCTGAAACTGATGCCATGCGTAGTCTTCGAGAATCTGATCTACATCCACGTGGTTCATTTTCTATAAAATTTCGAATTAGTATAGAAAGAAAAAGGAGTCAAAAGTGAAAACATATGAGGAGAATGTAAAATGAAGCCAATCAGTGATGAGAAAAGAGAGGAGAATCCCTGGAGAAACTCTTCATCGATAAATGAGTCAAAGTGAAAAAGAGAGAGACTCGTAGAGAAATAAACAACAAAATAGAGGAAGGAAAGGGGAAAATAAAACTCGAAAATTACACAGATTATCATGTTCGTATCAATGATAACAGCACTACGGTTGAGTGAACAGAGGCCACAAAAGAAAAGAGTTTGTTGCCTTTTTGCTTACAATAGAAAGAAAGAAAAGACGACGAGCATAGTTTCTTTTTTGAAAAGGAAACCGACACAATAGGAAAAAGGACTAAAAAAGACCGAAGCCGAAGGAATAATAGAAATTGAATATAGCATTTTTTGAGTAATCTATAAAGTGAATGTTGAAATTTTTAGAGTTTTCTTCCAATTTTACGGCGTTTACAGTATTTCTAGAAGTTGCTGATGAAAGTTTGTACAAAATCAAGAGAATTTGCCAGAAGAAAAGAAATCTGAAAGAAGACTTGATATGAAAAACTCAGTTGTTTTCAGCTCCATACTTTTATAGTCTTCGATTTTCCCACGACATTCTCTTGTTGAGTCTTCAATTTCCTCTGGTTTATCATCAGATTATAGGATGCGTGAGAACTATATAGATGGTGAATCAAATGATATTTCAATTCTAGAGGATTTTTGGTTTTTAAGGTTACCGATTGACGTCATAGCTACTCGTGAGCCATGTGCCAGGGGAATTTCGAAATGAATAAAAAAGGGAAAATGCACTGTAACTTTGATGAAGAAACAAGCTGTTCCGAATCAATAAACACAAAAGAAAAATGAGTCACAAAACGACTTCACGGAGTCAAAGGCGCCTTTCCCGCAAAAGTGGGCGGAGTCTTTTAGGAATGGAATGGGCGGGGAGGATGTTTGTGAGTGAGGGCATACTCCTCACACTGCGGGAGATTTCGAGTCGATAACGACAGAAATAGTTTGTGAGATGATGAGATTCAGATCATTCACTAACCACTTTTTCCCCCATTTTTTTTCTGATGGGTGGTGGAACTGTAAGGAAATTTCCGATCGTTTGTGAGTCATCAGTTATTGTTTTGCACAATGACGTCGACTGAATCTATTCAAAAAATTCTAAAATAGACCACTAGTTATGAAATGAGAAAATCTAGAAACCCAGAATGAAATTCTCGGAATTCGACGCAAGTTTTCTCCGAAAGATATGAAAGACATATTGCAGTCCAATGAGAGAAAGAGGATTTGGTAGGCGCTCTCGTTAGAAACACAAAAACAGTTCAGAGCGACGATTCTAAATTTTTCATTTATATGAAACTTAATGTTTTTCTAATCATAACTATTCTCTCTACGACCATAGAAATCAAAATAAATAAAGGCGAATCATTTTTCATTTAGAAATTAAAATTTCTAGAAAGTTAAGCCAGGATAGAAATGTTTCGAATCGATAAACCTATGTGATATACTATTCTCTTTTTTTTCTATTCACTATACTACACCTCTCCTAACAACAACTACTCTCGTGCCAATAATTCACTTTTACGTCGCCGATTCCAAGATCATTAGGCGGTGAGCATATGGAGAGAGCATTTCAGATGTGGAGACTTGAATGCGTCTCTAGATCTTTAGTGCTTCCTCGCACACAAATTATAACGGGAAGCGGAAAAAAGCGATTCAGAGACATGCGAGAGGGGTATAGGTCGACTTGGTCATTGGGGGGTTCCCGACCAAATCCTATTACCTGTTAAGACACATTTGGCATTTTTCGATGAACACCGTAATCAATAAATTATTTTATTGACTGCTGATTTCAGATCCTTATTTTTCGGAATGACCAGAAGAACAAAAGCATTAAACAAATGAACAATATCAATGAAAACAAGTATACATGGAAATGATAAAAATTATTTTAATTTATTGATCTTTCTTTTCTTCAGAAGACAATGTATCTTCTGTCTTTCCTTCATCACTAGTAGTAGTAGTAGCGGTATTAGTATCCTCCGTCTTTGGATCTCCGTTATACTTCAAATTTGTAATTGCAATTGGGAACCATCCTTTGTTCCGTGGTTCTGATTCACGGAATCCGTACACCCAACCAGAGACTCCTCGAGTGGCTACTATCGTTTCTCCAGCAGACACTTTCAGGCATTTCCCATCGATGATTGGTTGTTTCATCCAAATTTTCCAACCAAATTTACGAGATGAACCACACGTTCCTTCGAAATCTTGGCCAATAGTTATAATACGAGCACGACCACGTTTTGATTGTTTTTGGAGAAGTTGATCGATCTGGAACACAATTATCAATTGTGCATATTATATTCCGTTATATATAAACTTACTGTAAACGTGAATTGTGTACATCCTTCGACTACTGGCCACCATGTACCATTTCCTCTTGTTCTTCCATCAAAAATACTGATGAAAATTTCTCGCAAATTTCTTTTCCATCCTAAATCGTATGGATACTTCCATTCTCCTAACTTTTCGATGAACTCTTTTTCCTCTTCATCATCATCTTCGTTCACTTTTCGCATGTTCAGTGATTTACCGTCTATGAAAAATTGGAATAGATTTTTCAATATGAAAAATAAAACTTACGAATATAGTCTTCGATCCCGTTTCTATTTCGAATCACATATCGGAGCTGTGTTATGAAAAGGAACGTAAGGGCTAGAGACACAGCAGTAGCCATGGCAATAGCAAAAATCAAAGCAATGAACGAATATGGTGTAATGAGAATGATGGGTTCTGTTCCATCGCCGTACCTCTGATACCATCCAGCAAATAACGCATGATATAGTGAAAACCCATCTATAATGCAGGCATGAATACAACCGACGACCGAGAAAAACAAAAACCGAAGGAAATATTGATGATTACGATGGCCAACGCAGTTGTTTATCCAAGCTGTAATATGTATTTTATTCTTCTCCAGGTTATCACGCAAGTCGGAGAAAAGTTTTTTCTGCGAGACACAAATTTACAAGCCTTTAGAAGAAGATTTTCAAAGGTAAATTTAGCTCTTCATCATGTTTGAAATTACAGATATTCGCAAATCCCATCAAAGCGAGATACAAGACCGAAGCCATTGATATTTGTACTCGTTTTCTGAGTACATGCATCTTGCTTCAAAATGGTTTACAAATATTCTTCACTTACGACAGTGGTGATCCATTTTCATGCAACATCGATTACATTTTGAACAATGATGAGACCGTGGTACTTTGAATCCGTTGCAAGGAACACAAAACTGTAGCTTTCTCTCGTCATCTTTTTTTTTGCAAGGTTCCACTCCCGTGGAACATATCCTGGGTCCCAAAGTATGAAGCATTAAAATAGGTTTTCCCTAACCTCCAATAGTTCCACCATAAAAAAATTTTTTTGTATTGAAAAAAACCTATACGAAAACTTTCCTGGCGTCCACTGGAAAAACCAACAAAGTTTGAAACCCCCCCCATCTGTTCTCCAAAAACTATTTTAATTTCCCATTATCCTGGATTTACCCTTGGAATTGTGGAAAATCCTAAAATCCTTCCCAAAATGGAAACAATTCCTTTTTAAATACCCGTTTTTTTTCCCAACCCCCCGGGGGGAAGGGAACGGGGGCCAACCCGGGGGCTTCCGTGGAAAGCCCCCAAACCCCCCCCCTTGGTTCCTAAAGAAAATTAAAGGTTTTTTTTTTTCCCCCAAACTTTTCAATTTTTTTAAATGGACATTTCCTTGGTTTCCAAAAAATTCCCACCTCTCCCAAAAAAAAAAAAGGGACCTCCCTAAAAATTCAAAAACCTCTTT
>GL379981.1:203469-233620 GCA_000143925.2 Caenorhabditis brenneri
GATTCAGGACGTTTCACCTTCTCAGAGAATGAGAATGAGAAAGATCATTGTGTTCAGACTCAACACTCAAAAAATCCTTTTGCGGAACTGGATAAGAGTTTCGTTGGAAAGGTGAATCCGGAAAAAGGAAAATTAGTTACGTATCACCAAATATTGAAATTCTTCATTTTTCACGCGTTACTGCATGTTTTTTGCTCCATGTAAACAAATGGCTCCATTAAAACGCCGCCTATATATAGTTATTATTAGTAAAATAACTTTCAGAAAAAACTTGACGCGTTGACAAAATCAGACTGGAATGTCCATTCCAATACAGTAATTCCATCAGAAATGACAGAGGAAGAAAAAGAAATCATTCGACTGAAGTCTGTGAGTTTTTTCTATTTTTTTTAATCCAATTTAAAATTTTTTTTTATCCAAATAGCCAATTTTTGGAAAACATGCATTACGATTTTCTTTTTATGAAACTTTTCGGGTTTCTCCGGAAGACTTCTTTTTGTAATAATGTTTTACGAGTTTCTCTTCCAAATGTTATTGCTCGTTCGATTTCTTTGTTCCCTGCTCCTCCTTCTTTCACTTCTTCTCTCTTTTCTGCTTCACTTTCGAGAGAAAAGATCAGTTTTTTTTTCACTTCTATTTCATTTTCTTCTCTATTTCACCTCGTTTCGGTTCCTTGTTCCTTCTCGTCTTCCCGTGATATATTTGCTTTTCTTACATTTTCTCGCGTTCCTTTTTAAAGAAATTTAATTCAACGTGTTCATTATTTCAGAAGATCGGTCAAGTGAGTCGATTGGTTTTGTCACTCACAGAGGATCAACATATTTCTCAACAAATGAAACTTTTGGGTTTGGAAGAGTATGAAGAACTCATGAAACTCGTCACTTCATAAAAAACTTTTTTTTTCTAATCTTTATCTCAATCTCAAATTTCATACTGGTTTATCCTTTTCACTGCTTTCCCTTATCATACGTGGTTTTTAGTTACCGGTAAAAAAACTAAATTGCCTCCAAACCCCTCATACCGATAATTTTTCGCAACCGTAATAAACATCTTTATGTTTCACTTTGGTATTTTACTTCGACTCTTTCCGTTCTATCGAAAATTTTTTATTTTATTCCGTTTGTTGTTTGTTTTTTTTTTTTTCATTTCTACGAAACAATATTTCAGATGAAACACACACTTAAATTACCACTCATCATCGGAGTTGCTGGTGGAACTTCTTGTGGAAAGGTGCTTTTTTATCCGAAACATTATATAGAAAACAACCAATTTTTGCTGTTTTCTAAAATTAGGCTCTGGGATGTGAAGCTGTATCCTGAAGCTTCAAAATTCAGAAAATTTATTCCGAAAACATGAAGAATTTTTAGAAATACTATCTGCAACTAACGTAATTATGGAGTAAAACTGAAACTAATTGTTATATTCAATATTTTCAGTCAACAATTGTGGAGAGAATCATCGAAAATTTGGACGCGAACGCCAAACAAAGTGGCAGAGTATGTTTCTTTTTAACTAAAATAACAATTCCAAATGGAGATATTCAGCAAATCGAAATCGTCCATTTGTCTCTTCATTCATTCTACAAAGATTTGACAGATGAAGAGAAAACTCTCGCCAAAGAAGGAAAATTCAATTTTGATCATCCAGATCAGATCAATTTCGATTTACTTGCACAAACCCTTCAAAAAATGATTGATGGAGAGGCAGTTGAAATTCCGAAATATGATATGATCACCAGTTCAATGTAAGTGAAGATTTAAGCTTGAATGATAGTTTTCGAATGATTTAGGGTCGGAAAAGACGTTGTGGAGCCAGCAAAAGTGATTATCATTGAAGGAATACTTCTTCTCTACGACGAGCGTATTCGTAAACTTCTCTCCACAAAACTATTTGTCGAAAAGAATGCTGAAAGCCGTCTCCGCAACAGAATCGATACATACATGCGTGATTATCACCGTAACCCACTCTCTATCATCCGACAATACACAGAATTCGTGAAGCCTGCATTTGAAGAATTCTGTCGACCAACAAAAAAGTATGCTGACGTCATCATTCCTCGTGGAGCTGATAATCACGTGGCAACTGATTTGATTGCCAAAAATCTTCAGGTAATAAAAGGAATTCAGATAAAAATTAATTCAAAAATCCAAAACTGAAAACGAATTATAGCAAAAAATGATAATTTACAACCTGACGAAGCACGCTTAACTGATTCACTTTGCTGTGTGGCAATAATAACAGTAAGACCTTCTATGTTGAATGTTTAGAATAGAGAACAAATATTAATATATTTTTCTTTTTTGTATCGTTCAATAATGCACGTTTATAGGTGTCTTCTTTCCATCCTATTAACAAAAAATGAGTTAGAATAATTTGATTTCTGAACACAAAAAAATATAAATAAGTTTTTCAGGAGACATTCCGCAAGATTGTAGTAGAAAGCGACGAGGATGAAGAAAAAGAAAACGATTTCGTGAAACAAGGGAGCATTCGTCGTCCATTCTCTCGACCACACTAGATGATAATTTCTTTGCTTTGTTTTCTTCAAAATATCATCATTCGCTTCACTTTGAGCTTCCGTTGGATTCAGTATTTTCCTTCCAGGTAGTACCATTTTTCTCTTGTTAAGAGTCAGTTTTGTTCGTCTAACCTTTTCGTGCATCCCAGTTTTGTTTTTTTTTTACAATCTTCACAATGTAACCCCCATGACTCTGTCGCTTTACTTGTTCCCTCCTGATTTTAGGCATAATAAAAGAGCGAGAGTTTTATTAAATAATTACGAACACAATGAATAATAGAGAACAGTGCTTAGAATATAAGAAAGGGTGAGAAGATTCTTGTAGATAACTCGTGCAAATAATTGGGGATCTGGAGAGAATATCGGAAAAGAGAGATCTCTGTATTGATAGGAGGATTAGTCGATCATGATTTCGTCGCTAGCTCTCATTGGCTGCTCTTTAAGGTCAATTCGTTGTTTCATGGCAAATTGGAACTGACAGGATCCTTTGCTTACAAGACGGACGACACGATTATGATCAATACTGACGACTTGTTTGATTTCTTTCTTGCAATGTGGACTGTCGAGTTGAGAACGGAAAACTTCAGCGATGGCCACACGAATCGGCATTATGAGAGCATTATCACGACGTCTGGAAACAGTTTTTTTAATTGAATATATTGTAAAACTTGAATCAGAAGTTGTATTTTATTAGAATTTTGCATCAATTTGAAACTAATTTTCGAGAAGTTATTCTTCTATAGTGCAATATGAAATCAACTCAACCTGGACGAATAATACGGTAGGATTACTGTGAACTCAGTCAAAACTTTCTTTTTTTAACTAATATAATTGAAGCCATAGAAGTCTAAATGCATTTTCTTGTTTCACCCACTTCATTTAATTCTTCCGAAATAAACTAAATTTTCGTCGTGTTTTCCTTCAAATTGACATTTACTTTTACCAATACAATCTGGTAAGTTGACGACCAATGCGCAATACAATGCCTTTTCTACCCTACTATTATTATTACTATTGTATTGAGTAAGTGAAAGAATGAATTGAATTGTGACAGAGAAGAGGGGAGAGAGAGAGAGACTCCTGACATGACCGGATTAGATACCCTACTGTGAGAGTATACTGTATTTTGTAAGCAAATATTCGGAATAGACTATTGAAGGTTTGTAAAGAAAAAAGATGTATGAGATGATTGAGATGAAACAAACCTTCGAATTGAAACGACAACAGTTCCAGAGAGTTTTGAAACAACGGAATAACTTCCTCTGTAATTCATTTCCTCAATGATAATCGATGCTTCAGTCATATAATGTGGTGGAACAGATACATTACTATCGACTCCCCACGAGAGAACTTCAGTTTGACAGTTTTCATTCAAATTGTTGAAATGCATTTCATGCTTGAAACCGGCTTTCAACTCTGCGATTTCACCTGAAATATTCAAAAACATTATCCAGTTACTTGTCTGTTTTGGGGGCCAAACATTTGTTTTTTGTCTACATTTTCACTTGTTTCAAGGCTGTTCTTTCAAAAAAGACAAAGAGAGTTGGACAGTAATGACTTACATGGCGTTTTGAGTGTCAATTCGGCTTCCGCTCCGATTGTGTATCCTTGTTCACGTGCCACCGAACATAGAGATTCAGTTGTACGTTCAGTTTTGAATGAGTACTCTTGTGGTCTGAAATAATTTATAAATGTATTGAGATTATAATAAACAGATACTAATGGGAACAGGATTTTCGGAATTATCTAAAAATAATATTAGTTTGTCAAATTTATAAAAGTTCTTGTTTTTTGAAAAGTTTCTGAAAACCCAACTGTAACTTTCAGTCTGGCTGAATAAACGTACCGATTTGTACTGTTTGTGTAAATCGATTTGAAGAGTGTGTATGGTTTCGATCCGGCTGGCTGGAAGTGCGAGTACTGTGGATCCTCGGAGACGGTCACCAAATGTTTTCGATTCTGAAATTATTTCAATACTTTTCCCTTCTCTTTTTCCCTTCTTCATCCATTTGTGCTAATCGAGTTCTCACTAAAGCTTCCGAAAGACACAACGCTCGAAAAACGGAAATTCCCACGAGAGCATCTCTTCTCTGCTTTTCTGAAGCTCGCCTTTTCGAGAAGAGAATGTGCTCATCATCAATAAACGACCAGAAGAGAGAAAAAGGAAAGAGCTCATTTTGTAAATGGGTCAGAAGAGAAATATTATCTGATGAACGGGTATGAACAAGTGTTTCCGAACAGAACAGACATTTATTATTGAAAAAAAAACAGATTCTAGAACTACATAAGGTTCTACTCGGGTTACGGTAGCTGTCAATGAAACTACAGCCTTCAGATAAAATATCACATCTGAGACAAGTTGTGCCACAAACAATAGTAGCAGAACCTGTTTTCACGGCACAAAATAATTCCAAACATCGTGTTTATTTTCACACCTAGGTACGGTATCCCTCTTCGTTTCATTTAATTCTGATGACCCATTTCCAGAATAAAGATGCGTTTTGAAACAAAAATACTGCTCGCTAACCATTTCCCCTTGTGACGTACTTCTATTCCTCCATTTCGAGACTCTTTTCTTTCTAATCCCACTTCTAATTTCACTCTTTTCCCATCCTCTTCTAATCGCCTCTGGTGCTGTTTCTCTCCCTAATACCACCACCTAAAATGTATGTAAATATGTCCGTCCTCTCACTTCTTTTTCCTTCATTTTTGCCTCTCATATCAATCAATCCATACCGAAGAGGTCACTCTTTAATAAGGGGGTCTCATTCCGATAGTTACAATGTTAAATATGGAAAAGGAGAGACTGAGAATGGAAGGGAAATAGTTGGTTGACTTGCTCATTAGCGCGTTTCAAAATCCCCCAAAAGACTCGTTTTCTTTTGAATTTTCAAAATGAAAGGGAGAGGAGTGGGCCAAAAGAATTTGAAAATAGAAGACGTGAGAAGAAGAAAACGGGAGAAAAAGAAGAAGAAGATCGAGTTACCGGATCTATAATATTCTTCGCCTCGTTTCTCCCCGTTTTGACTCCGAATATTTCGACATTGGGTGACTAACTGAGTGGATAGGTGGGAGCACTAAACAGTGCTCGTTGGCACTTGATGTCAAATCAGCTCGCAAATATGTCTATCGTCTCTTCGAACATTCAGTATTTATCGTCGATCCATTCACACGAAGACAACAAACAACCCTCACCACCGGTGGTTTTGCGCGCACTTTTCAATTGAATCCGAAGGCGACACGCGTCATATCATATGAAGGAATCGGAAGAGGAAAACGAAGAAGTAAACGAGAAGGAAGATGTGACAGAACGGCGTCAAAGGGTCAGATGCCACAATTTGATAGGCGTGGACATGGATACATACACAACTAAGTATCAGGAGATCCACCAGAAGAGTTTTACAGGGGTTCATTTCTTTCGAGAACTGTCTTATCACTTTCCTACGCTACTTCTTGAGCTCTGTACAAAGAATGAAAAGAATCATCAAAAGTATTGTCAACATTCAGTTATTTCTAATTAAATCCACCCGATTCACCTCACCCTATTCAAATCTCGATTACCTCTTTTAGGGTAAACGGTTTCTTTCTTTTCTTCTTATTCTACCGGCACGCGCCCCTCTCTCTACAATAATAAATTGGTAAAGAAAGGGGAGAAAGGCGGTTCGAAACAAAAGAAGTGACATTTCTCGGAGATGAAGAACTATTCCAGGTCCCCTAAGACGATTTGTGAGAGGAAACGGCCTTCGGAAGGCGATTTTCTCAAGTAGTTATGTCCCAATAGTTAAACTTACGATCACAAACTCGCAGTCATCGCGATCGATTCCACGAAAATCATCGATTCGAGTCTTTCGAAGTGATTGAACATCCTGAAACTGATGCCATGCGTAGTCTTCGAGAATCTGATCTACATCCACGTGGTTCATTTTCTATAAAATTTCGAATTAGTATAGAAAGAAAAAAGGAGTCAAAAGTGAAAAACATATGAGGAGAATGTAAAATGAAGCCAATCAGTGATGAGAAAAGAGAGGAGAATCCCTGGAGAAACTCTTCATCGATAAATGAGTCAAAGTGAAAAAGAGAGAGACTCGTAGAGAAATAAACAACAAAATAGAGGAAGGAAAGGGGAAAATAAAACTCGAAAATTACACAGATTATCATGTTCGTATCAATGATAACAGCACTACGGTTGAGTGAACAGAGGCCACAAAAGAAAAGAGTTTGTTGCCTTTTTGCTTACAATAGGAAGAAAGAAAAGAGACTGACGACGAGCATAGTTTCTTTTTTGAAAAGGAAACCGACACAATAGGAAAAAGGACTAAAAAAGACCGAAGCCGAAGGAATAATAGAAATTGAATATAGCATTTTTTGAGTAATCTATAAAGTGAATGTTGAAATTTTTAGAGTTTTCTTCCAATTTTATGGGTTTCACAGTATTTCTAGAAGTTATTGATGGAAAATTGTACAAAAGCAAGAGAATTCGCAAGAAGAAAAGAGATTTGAAAAAAGACTTGATATGAACAACTTAGTTGTTTTCAGCTCCATACTTTTATAGTCTTCGATTTTCCCACGACATTCTCTTGTTGAGTCTTCAATTTCCTCTGGTTTATCACCAGATTATAGGATGCGTGGGAACTATATAGATGGTGAATCAAATGATATTTCAATTCTAGAGGATTCTTGGTTTTTAAGGTTACCGATTAACGTCATAGCTACTCGTGAGCCATGTGCCAGGGGAATTTCAAAATGAATAAAAAAGGGAAAATGTACTGTAACTTTGATGAAGAAACAAGCTGTTTCGAATCAATAAACACAAAAGAAAAGTGAGTCACAAAACGACTTCACGGAGTCAAAGGCGCCTTTCCCGCAAAAGTGGGCGGAGTCTTTTAGGAATGGAATGGGCGGGGAGGATGTTTGGGAGTGAGGGCATACTCCTCACACTGCGGGAGATTTCGAGTCGATAACGACAGAAATAGTTTGTGAGATGATGAGATTCAGATCATTCACTAACCACTTTTCCCCCCATTTTTTTCTGATGGGTGGTGGAACTGTAAGGAAATTTCCGATCGTTTGTGAGTCATCAGTTATTGTTTTGCACAATGACGTCGACTGAATCTATTCAAAAAATTCTAAAATAGACCCCTAGTTATGAAATGAGAAAATCTAGAAACCCAGGATGAAATTCTCGGAATTCGACGTAATTTTTCTCCGAAAGATATGAAAGATATATTGCAGTTCAATGAGAGAGAGAGAGGATTTGGTAGGTGCTCTCGTTAGAAACACAAAAACAGTTCAGAGCGACGATTCTAAAATTCACATTTATATGAAACTTAATGTTTTTCTAATCATAATTATTCTCTCTACGACCATAGAAATCAAAATAAATAAAGACGAATCATTTTTCATTTGGAAATTATAATTTCTAGAAAGTTAAGCCAGGATAGAAATGTTTCGAATCGATACACTTATTGTTATATACTATTCTCTCTTTTTTCTATTCACTATACTACACCTCTCCTAACAACAACTACTCTCGTGCCAATAATTCACTTTTACGTCGCCGATTCCAAGATCATTAGGCGGTGAGCATATGGAGAGAGCATTTCAGATGTGGAGACTTGAATGCGTCTCTAGATCTTTAGTGCTTCCTCGCACACAAATTATAACGGGAAGCGGAAAAAAGCGATTCAGAGACATGCGAGAGGGGTATAGGTCGACTTGGTCATTGGGGGGTTCCCGACCAAATCCTATTACCTGTTAAGACACATTTGGCATTTTTCGATGATCACCGTAATCAATAAATTATTTTATTGACTGCTGATTTCAGATCCTTATTTTTCGGAATGACCAGAAGAACAAAAGCATTGAACAAATGAACAATATCAATGGAAACAAGTATACATGAAAATGATAAAAATTATTTTAATTTATTGATCTTTCTTTTCTTCAGAAGACAATGTATCTTCTGTCTTTCCTTCATCGCTAGTAGTAGTAGTAGTAGTAGAGGTGTTAGTATCCTCCGTCTTTGGATCTCCGTTATACTTCAAATTTGTGATAGCTATTGGGAACCATCCTTTGTTCCGTGGTTCTGATTCACGGAATCCGTACACCCAACCAGAGACTCCTCGAGTGGCTACTATCGTTTCTCCAGCAGACACTTTCAGGCATTTCCCATCGATAATTGGTTGTTTCATCCAAATTTTCCAACCAAATTTACGAGATGAACCACACGTTCCCTCGAAATCTTGGCCAATAGTTATGATACGAGCACGACCACGTTTTGATTGTTTTTGGAGAAGTTGGTCGATCTGGAACACAATTATCAATTGTGCATATTATATTCCGTTATATATAAACTTACGGTAAACGTGAATTGTGTACATCCTTCGACTACTGGCCACCATGTACCATTTCCTCTTGTTCTTCCATCAAAAATACTGATGAAAATTTCTCGCAAATTTCTTTTCCATCCTAAATCGTATGGATACTTCCATTCTCCTAACTTTTCGATGAACTCTTTTTCCTCTTCATCATCATCTTCGTTCACTTTTCGCATGTTCAGTGATTTACCGTCTATGAAAAATTGGAATAGATTTTTCAATATGAAAAATAAAACATACGAATATAATCTTCGATCCCGTTTCTATTTCGAATCACATATCGGAGCTGTGTTATGAAAAGGAACGTAAGGGCTAGAGACACAGCAGTAGCCATGGCAATAGCAAAAATCAAAGCAATGAACGAATATGGTGTAATGAGAATGATGGGTTCTGTTCCATCGCCATACCTCTGATACCATCCAGCAAATAACGCATGATATAGTGAAAACCCATCTATTATGCAGGCATGAATACAACCGACGACCGAGAAAAACAAAAACCGAAGGAAATATTGATGATTACGATGGCCAACGCAGTTGTTTATCCAAGCTGTAATATGTATTTTATTCTTCTCCAGGTGATCACGCAAGTCGGAGAAAAGTTTTTTGTGCGAGACACAAATTTACAAGCCTTTTAGAAAAAAAAAATTTTTAGAAAAAAAGAAGATTTTTAAAGGTAAATTTAGTTCTTCATCACGTTTGAAATTACAGATATTCGCAAATCCCATCAAAGCGAGATACAAGACCGAAGCCATTGATATTTGTACTCGTTTTCTGAGTACATGCATCTTGCTTCAAAATGGTTTACAAATATTCTTCACTTACGACAGTGGTGATCCATTTTCATGCAACATCGATTACATTTTGAACAATGATGAGACCGTGGTACTTTGAATCCGTTGCAAGGAACACAGAACTGTAGCTTTCTCTCGTCATCTTTGTTTGGAGGTTTCCACTCTCGTGGAACATATCCTGGTCCAAAGTATGAAGCATTAAATAGGTTTCCTATCGTCAAATAGTTCCACAGAAGAAAAGTTAGTGTATTGAAAAGACCTATAGGAGACGTCACTGGCATCCACTGGAGAGCGAAAAAAGTTGATACCGCGCCAATCTGTACTCGAAAAACTATTTTACTTTCATATATTCGTGGATTTACCATTGTAATTGTGGAAAAAGCGAAGATCGTTCCGAAGTGAAACATTCTTTTGAATACAGTTTTTTCACCAACCTCGGCGGACGGAGCGGGCCAATCAGGTGCTTCGGTGATGCCACAACCCATCTTGTTCTAAGTAATTAAGGTTTTTTTTCTCAAACTTTCAATTTTTAATGACATTCTTGCATCGAAATTCGACTTCAATAGAAAATGACTCAAATATCAAATCTTTTTATTAATGTCTCAAGGTGGCGTTATAAGAAAATTAACAGAATCATCATTAGAGACTCCAAAAACGAGAGGAGGGGTGGGAAAATTAGGATCAAAATTTTTGCGATAACATATAAATATATACCGTGGTAGTAAGTGTTCAAGAGAAAGGAACGGTATGGATGATTGAGATTTTGAAAATATCATTAATGTTTTAAATTTCATTTTTGATTAAGACTTGAAGTATTCAAGTGTTTCGCTTTGCCATGTACGCCTCGAGTTCGGCATCGAGTTCCGCTTCTGTTTTCTTTGGCTTTGAATCGCGGTCACCACCGCGTCCTCCTTTGCGGAAGCCTCCGCGACCGAATCCTCCTTTCTTGACATCCCCTTCGTGAACTCCATCGCGAAGGAAATCTTCTGGCTCTGAAACATAATTATAACTACGTATTTCTTTTCGAAAACTCACTCTTGTTGAATCGTCTTGGACCTGATTGGAAACTACGCCCGGAATTAGCGGGGACGTTGCGTCTGGTTCCGAAGTCGACACGTCCAGCCATACTGTTGCCGTCGATGATTGCGAACTTCATCATCTAAAAAACACTATATAGTCGAACTCAAGTTTTTCTTTGTTAAGAAATGACTGAAACATAGAACATCCAAGTCTCGAGCCAATCACTTAATGTGCGGTGACAGCAGTGGAACTTGAGAAACTCCGGCTTTCACCTCACCATCCATTTCACGACACGGGTCAATTCTAATTTCGACGAGTTCGATCAAATGAACGGCAATTCTCAAGAAAACCTCAACAACGTGTTCATTCATTTTCAGTGAGAAAGGAGAGTCAGTTGGATTGTTTGAGTGGATTGATACGAGCTGCGGAAGTTATCATGATCAGGATGGATAACGCAATAAGAAGTGACCACTGGAGCTCAAGCTCTATAAACAGGATTCAGATGCCCCGACGAGTTGTATTCAAAAACTTTTATCGATTTCTTGTCTCTCAAATTTCTACCTTTGAATCGAGTGCGACTCCATTGAACTCCCGAATAAGTTTTTCTGCATCACGCTTCGGAAGCGAGATGTCGCCGGTTCCAAGAGATTCTCCTTAAAAATGAATATTGATTATCAATGCGTTGCTCCTCAAACTCACCATGTTCGTTGAAATTAACGGAAACTGATTGGAGTCTGTAGTTTTGGAAAAGCTCTTCTAAATCACTCGAAATGACAGAAGTTGCAAGATTGGAGATGTTTACACGGATGATTCTGTTATCTGAAAATTTCAAAGTTAACGGTCGATAAACTAAAATTAAAGTAACTCACCGTTTCCCCTGCTGGTAATCCCGTGGTTATTGACATCATCGAGATCTTTCCACCCTCCACTGCTTCCAGATCGTCGTGGAATCCCAGTTGGTCTTCCATTTCCACGTCTTCCTCCTCCAAATGGCTTCTTTTGAATGCTGTTGTTGGTTTTTCTCGTCTTTGAGATGATGTCCTCTAGGGACATATCGACATTGTTTGCCTTCACCATTTTTCAATGGTTTTGAGTCGGATCTAAATTTAAATTTTTAGAAAAACGAAATAATCGAATACAATATGTTCACGAGTAAAGTAAATTATTAAACACGATAAAATAATCGATGAGAAAATATGCATATTACGCGATAAGGAATGGAGGGAGGGAGACAGGTGAGAATGAGAAATCAAGAGTCTGCTATGGCTTTGACCGTGACGCGCACGCGACGCAACCAACGGCACTCGGATTTGGAAATCCGAACGCAATGTGCGTAGCAACGATAATCATGGAGCCGAACTGTTTTCGAATATGCATTGATCATATTTGTAAATTGGAATATGCGTTAAAGAAGTGATTCAAGTAATTCAGGACTCTTTTTCTCAAAAAGAAATTTAATACTATGCTTGCTAAACAAACTCTTCAAGAATATACAATTAGAGGTGATTTGAAACGAATCAGAGCATAACCGTATTTATCAATATTAATAGCGAATAAACAATAAAAACAAAATATATTTATTTGATAGTCAGAAAGTGGAATTGTTTTGCCTTGTTAAGAATTACTAGTTACTCACTTAGCTCATCTTCCCCCTCCGAAAGTTCCTCAAAAATTGCTTGTGAATTGGTAGATTCTTCTGGGCTTCCGTTTTCATGTTCCTCATCATTTTGAAATTTAATTCCTTCTCTTTGAATTCCGAAAAAGCGAGGTGGCTCACGGATCATGCTGATATATTCCCAACCGATGTGCTGATCACAGTTCGAGCATTCAATGATAATCCAAGCGTAACTAGAAACAAAGTGAATGAAGCTTGATTAAATTTGTGAATTCAGAGTCTTTCAAACTTACTCAGGAAACCAAGTGAAATCATACGACGGGGGACTCGCTCGAACATAGTTCATGACTTCTGACAGCAGTGTAATTTTGTGAACATATCCATGAGCGTTTACATGCGTCATTGTTTGGTCTGGGAGTCTCATTATATGTTCATTTCGAAAAATAGGAGTATTGCAGTTTGAACACTTTCCGATGGAAACTTTGCAGTACTTGAGGGCTGCAGCTAATCTAGAATTGGCGGAACTTTCTTTCAGGAGACTGTATTCAGTTTTTCGGTTCGAGAAAATCTGTTGTGCTACGAAGTAGCTGAAGTATACAAGCCCTCGATTTTTCGCAGCAATCACAGCGTCTGATCCAATCATTCCATCCAATTCTCTGCAGCATTCTTCCACATGATTTGTTGTAATTTCTCTCAGAATATGGAAAGGATAGCCAGTGATACGATAGGCCAATTCTCGTTGTTTATGAATCGAGGAGTTTTTTACATATCTTGGAACGTATTGGGACAGTATCGATGGAACTTCAACTTCGGGTAATAATTGAATTTGAGCTTCTCCACGTTCTCTGAAAGAGTTAACTCGTTGTTCGTCTCAAACTATTTATTACGTACAGGTTATATGCTATTACTTTGCATCGATTCACTCCCATAAGTTCCATGCTCAGTGTCTGTGGATTAGATTGAACCACCTTCGACAGAGTAGCTATATATGGTAGAGCATTACACTCTTCAATGTCCAAGGGGAATAGAACAACAAAACCATTGGCTCGAGCACTTTCTACCAACCGGTCATATATTTCACGTTCGTCATCGTGGAACTTCATTGGAAGCTGTTGCTCTGGAAGAAGTGTAATGATTAAAATTATTATCTGTTACTGTTTTTCAATACAAAACGGACCAGGAAAGCATACTGCGCTCACTCCACAAATAGGAAACCAGTTTGTGCCATAATCCACGAGTCTTGCTTGATTTTCGTAATTTTCTCGATCCTCGTTCAGTCGAAGGGCGTAGTCAAACCGATGTGCAGCATCTCTACTGATTCCTTGTTCATTTTCATCAAATTCGTGGTTTCCGTCTGGTTCATGATTCAAAAATTCTTCCTGCTCCATTTCTGAGAGAGACAAATTGGAAATACTACGGTACTTTTCGCGGTAGTTTCAAATAGTACCCGAAAGGCTTACTAAAACAAATTTATGAAGACAAATGCATCAAGAATTTCGCATAAAACAAATATTTTTTAGGGAAACGAATTTTGAAAAAGCAGTTCTTTAAAAACTGCAATTTTGGAAGCCTATTTATTCCTGCAGTATACTGTTGTGCAAGGAATTTTTGAGAGGGGCATTTGTTTCCCTGTCGTTTTCAAATAAATGCAAAACAGCTTATTGCGATTTTCATTATTTTGCTTCACTTTAATTGAGCTATGCAAAGCTTATAATAACTGAAATGTTTCTTGACAATATTTTGCAAAAAGTATTGACCCCCGGCCGCGGGCCGGGAGGACTAGAAAATCACATGCTCCTGTTTATCCCACTGGAACTGCGGCGCGGGAACGTCATTTTTCCATTTCACAGATAAAATATCGTAATTCATGTCGTTTTTATTGATTTTTTTCAGCAGGCAACTGAGGTACACGTGCATTGCTCGCAATTATTCCACATGCCGATCAGCTATTGTGTTTCGTCGAAAAAAGCGAGCGTCGTAGTCGATTCAGTTGTTGGCAACTTTACAGGTACTTATAAAGCATTGAATTTCAAACTCCTCTTTTAAAGTTATATCATTCAGGACACGAAAACGTCAATCTGATTGTTGCTCGCGGAAATACCATCGATGTACAACTGGTATCACCAGAAGGACTCAAAAATGTTTGCCAGATTCCGATCTATGGACAGGTGCTCTCTCTCGCTCTCGTGAAAGCCAAACGTGATGTGAGTTCCATCTGAAAACACAGCTTTGAATTTCTATTGTGAGCTCAAGTTAGCTTCGAGAAATTATTAAATTGCACTAATCTGCATTAGAATTTATGAAATCATTTAAGTCACGCCAATCCCTGGTTGTACTGACTGAAAAATGGCACATGTCGATTCTGGCTTATCGTGATGGAGCAATCGTGACTCGCGCAGCTGGATGCATTCTTGATCCAACTGGAAGAACTGTAGATAACTTCTTCACACTTTCAGTTCACAGAAGTGGACTCATTGCTATCAAAGCTTTCGAAGGAATTGTCAAATTAATTCAGTGGGAAGCTGGCGCTGATCTTCGTCATTTCAATGTTAGATTCGATTTTCCGAATGTATCCGAGTTCAAATTCGTGGATACTACAGAAGGTAAAATAAGATATTGGTTAATCTAAACGTTAATCTTCAATATTTCAGATGATGTTTATCGAGCAGCTTTTATTTTCGAAGACGACAATGGCAAACATTTGCAGTTTTCCGATCTCAACATGCATGACAAAGAGTTCCGTCCACATTTAAGACAAACGAGCATTGCTGCCGATTCTTCCATGCTCATTCCAGTTCCCTCACCGATTAGTGGAGTGGTTGTTCTTGGTACGCATTCACTTCTTTACAAATCGTAAGTTATTCAGAAGTGCTCAATCAACTTTCCACATGTTCAGGAGTGAAAACGACGGTGAAGTAGTACCATACTCCAGCCCGTTGCTCGAAAACACTATTTTCACAAGTCACTCAATCGTTGATCCAACAGGAGAAAGGTTCATTGTTTCCGACACGGATGGTCGTCTTTTGATGTTACTTCTAAATGCAGTTGAAAATCAATCTGGGCTTTCAGTCAAAGAAATTCGAATAGACTTGCTCGGTGACACATCTGTTGCTGAGTCCATAAACTATATCGATAATGGAGTTGTTTTCATTGGTTCGAGGTTCGGAGATTCACAACTTATTCGTCTTCTTTCCGAAAAAACCAATTCAAGCTACATTTCGGTTAGTTCAGAATTTAAAACAGCTTTTTCAAAACCCTAAAAAATAAAATTGAAGGTTTTGGACACTTATTATAACATTGGCCCGATTCGTGATATGATTATGGTGGAGTCTGACGGACAACCGCAATTGGTAACATGTTCTGGAGCAGAAAAGGATGGATCTTTACGCGTTATTCGAAATGGAATTGGAATCGAAGAATTAGCCACTGTCGACTTGCCTGGAGTGGTTGGAATATTTCCGATTCGTTTAGATTCATCAGCCGACAATTATGTGATTGTATCTCTTGTCGAAGAGACCCATGTTTTACAAATCACCGGAGAAGAGCTTGAAGATGTACAATTTTTGCAAATCGACACTGCTCTGCCGACAATGTTCGCTGGAACTTTGTTCGGACCCAACGACTCTGGATTAGTTGTTCAAGTTACGGAAAGACAAGTTCGTCTTATGTCCAATGGCGGACTTTCCAAGTTTTGGGAGCCCGCAAATGGCGAGATGATTTCGAAAGTAGCAGTCAATGCTGTCAGTGGACAAGTGTGTGTTGCTGCTAGAGATCACGTCTACTTCCTTTCCTGTATTGTTGATGAAATGGGAGCACTCGATATATCTGTTATCGCGGAAAAACAATTTGAAGATGAAATTGCGTGTCTCGATATTTCGAATGAAGGTGATGATGCTGATAAGCCAGCGACTTTTATGGTTTTGGCATTCTGGAGAACGTTCTCTATGGAAGTTGTCCAACTACCAGATTTGAAAACAGTGAGTCAAGTTTTTCGTCTCAAAGTTGTTTGATCGTTCAATTGTAGGTTTGTCAAACCGATTTGCCATCCAGGATTGTCCCTCGTTCAATTATTGCAACGTGTATTGAGGATGTTCATTATCTGCTGGTTGCGTTTGGTGATGGCGCATTGACTTACTACGTTTTTGATATCAAAACAGGAACACATGGCGAACCTAAGAAGTCGAGTGTTGGTACTCGTCCACCAAGTCTTCATCGTGTTCGTAATAAAAATCGTCAACATCTTTTTGTTTGCTCTGATCGTCCAATGATCATTTTCTCGTCTAGCAAGAAGCTGGTATTCTCCAACGTCAATGTTAAGGTCGTCAACACGGTTTGCTCGATGAGTTCTAGAGTTTATCGGTGAGACTTCATGAGTACAAAACAGATAGAGAGTCACTCATAATTTCAGCGACTGCCTGGTTATATCTGATGGAAATTGTATGGTATTTGGTACGGTAGACGACATTCAAAAAGTTCACGTTCGAACTATCCCAATGGGAGAGTCTGTTCTCCGTGTTGCTCATCAAAAGAGCTCTGGAACATACGGCGTCTGTTCTTCACGAACGGACACTAGATTCGAAAGAATCACTGCTTCAAAAAGTGCCATTGGGAAATCACTTAGTAAACCAAAAGGTTATTATTTTGCTTAAGATCACTCTTTAAACCATAATTACAGTAACTGCTACACGAAACGATATGAACGAAACTCCGCCGAAATCGACCAGCAGTTTCATTGTTCTCGATCATAACACTTTCCAGGTCCTTCACTCCCATACATTTGGCCCTCATGAGACAGCCGTGAGGTACACAGTTTCTAAGCGCTATTAAGGTCGCAACTATATTTCTGTTTCAGTGTCATCTCAGGACAATTCAATGACGATAACAATTCATATTATATCGTTGGAACAGCACTGGTCTATCCAGACGAATCAGAAACTAAAATTGGCAGAATAATTGTTTTTGAAGTAGATGAGACAGATAAAACAAAATTGAGATTTATGACCGAGATAGTTGTTCGTGGAGCACCAATGGGAATTCGTATTTTGAACGGAAAACTTGTTGCTGCGATTAACAGTTCTGTCAGAATGTTCGAATGGACTGCAGAAAAAGAACTTCGTGTCGAATGCAGCACATTTAATCATATTGCAGCTGTTGATTTGAAAGTACTAAACGAAGAAATTGCCGTGGCCGATGTCATGAGATCTGTATCACTGTTGTCCTATAGAACGCTTGAAGGGAATTTCGAAGAAGTTGCAAAAGATTGGAATAGCGAATGGATGGTTACATGCGAGTTCATCACCGCAGAATCAATACTTGGTGGAGAAGCTCATCTGAATATGTTTACTGTCGAAGTTGATAAGAGTCGTCCAGTCACAGACGACGGTCGATATGTTCTTGAACCAACTGGTTATTGGTATCTCGGTGAACTTACGAAAGTGATGATTCGAGCAGTTCTCGTTCCTCAACCAGATGACAATAGTATTCGTTATACACAGCCAATCATGTACGGAACTAATCAAGGATCACTGGGGCTTGTTGTTCAAATTGATGATATGTACAAGAAATTCCTGCTTTCTATCGAAAAAGCTATTTCGGATGCGGAGAAAAATTGTATGCAAATCGAGCACTCCACCTATAGATCCTTCACTTATAATAAAAGGATTGAGCCGGTGAGAAACAAAAGACAATTTCATTCAAATGTTCAATGAATAAAATTTTGCAGCCATCCGGATTCATTGATGGAGATCTAATCGAATCTATTCTCGATATGGACAGATCAAGAGCCATCGAGATTTTGGAGAAAGCCAACACTAAAGGATGGGATCCAAGTAAGTTTCTGAATAGATAGTTTCAAGTCAAACAATTGATTTGCAGGCATTCCGAAAGACCCTGTAGAGATTCTGAAAATTATCGATGATTTGTCCAGAACTCATTGATGTGCACTCGTTTCGTCGTTAATTTTCTGTCTTGAACCATTAATGTCCCACGCTGTACCATGATTCTCCTCTCAAAACGGGAGTTGGGCTCAATTCTTCATTCAGTTGTACTGAATGCTTCTTTCTTTGGTGTTCATTTGGCTTCTAGTTCACCTTGTTTTTCGAAATCTCAACTTGCTTTTTTGTTTTCTATTTTATTCTGCCTACACTCAATTTGTCCCCTCCGTTTATCTATATTTTTTTCCTTTTTCTGTCGTTGTCACCCGGTTTTGTGTCTATGGAAATAAAGCATTCTAATTACCAATTCGTTTTCCCACTTCCTGCAACTTTCATCTTTTTCCGTCCTTAACATCCTAAAACCATGGCGAAGCCACCCTTGCAAAAACACAGTGGTAAAACTTTAGTCCACCTTCTTTGCTAAACTTCGTAATACGGCTTTGAAAATGAATATCCCTAGAAATACACAAAGCTTCTATTATTAAAACACTTCGATAATAGTTTCCAAAAGATTCTCATCTAAAGGATTCACTTCACTTCTCAGTTTTTATTTGAATCATTCCTTTTGTTGGAATTCATTTGACTACTATTTTTGCTTGTCGTTGAAAGACTCAAATTGATTTTGTTGTTTTTATTTTATTTTACCTCTACCTTCCCTTAAATTGTCCCTCCATTTCTCTATCTTATTTCCGTTTTCTTCCGTTTTCCCAGTGTCTATCGAAATAAAACCTAATTTGTGATTCAAATGTTCAATTTGTCTTTCCACTATCTGCTCCTTTCATCCTTTTCCATTCCTTATATCTTCTCTCTGCGTCTCTTCGTCTTCAATGATGTTTCTCGATTCAGATTGGCGGAAAAAAAACAGCACGTGTCGTCACATTTCATTCAATTTATTTTATTTCTTGTGCTTTCCAGGATAGCATCGTTTGGTTTTTTCCGCGGTTTCGTTCAGGATGATACTTCTCTTCTCCAGAAATCGAGAAATAAGCATTGTCTTCCTGTTCCGTTTAAATTTCGTTTGTCTGTCTCGTGGAACTCTTTCCAAAACACTTCGATTCTTTTCAGATTTTTATACAGTCTCATATATCTCAAAGCTTTAAAGAACCGGGAAAAGAGATTTGAACATAAAAAAGTTTTTGAATCTGTATCGTCTGAAGTACATACGAATTGTAGTGTTATTGTAAATCCCAACAGGAACCATCTCATGAGTTTTCTACAATAATCCATTTTTTAATAAAAATAAAGGAAACTCTTGGTATTCTCGAGAACTGGGATACTGTACCTCCAGGTTTTGGACTATACCTGTTCATGAAAAAGCTCTTTTTTTCATAATTGATGATTCAGTTTTGAAGAATCTATTCTTGTAATACACATGTTGGAGTTAGTTTGGAGTTTTCATGACTAAGTTTCAAAAACGTCCTATTCCACAAAAAACAGCCAGAAAGAACCATTTCAGAACGTTCCTGTTCACCCATTTTTACGAATGTTTTATTCATACAAAAAGTACAAAGACATGGATTCTTGAATCGTTTCCATTAATTTTGAGCAGCATTCTTTAGACGTATTCTCTCTTTTCCAATATGTTTCTTTATGTGTTTTCTCTTTTTTTCTTCACACATTGACACTGTTTTTTCTCCGTCTTCTTCCCTGTTTTTGAGAAGTATTCCAGATGATTTTGTTGAAATGTGTGACTTTCGACGCCAAGAATGTTCACACTCATCCATCAAATACATGTCTATTCCATGTCTCTTGAGCTCTCTTTTAGAAAGAGCTGAGCCACAAAGTGAAAAAAGAACATTTGATGAGGTCATGAGAAATAGAATGTCCGCAGGCTTCATACTCTCCCTAAGAGCCACTCTTCTTCTTTTCTTTGTCACCCAAAAAATGGAGTCTTCTCATTTCATCTCTTCATCATTTTCTCGTTTTTCTTTCTATGTTTCTTCTTTTTTTTGTCTTCCTTGATTGCGACAAATTGACAGCTGTTGTTGCCAAACGGGCACGGGCGCCACACAGAATCTGGGGATAGCTCCTCCTACTTTTCCTTCCTATTTTCGTTTACTTGTTTCCACTTTTTTTGTTTTTCTGTAGTTGACGTCAGGATCTTTCTACTCTGATTTCAGATGCACTTTTTTATCTTCTACTTCTAGATCCGTTTTTTTTGATTCCGTTCAAAAAACTTTGAATGGGGTCTTTTCTCAGAGAGAAATGTCATTCAACTTCGATGGAATGTGACAAACTGATCTCTTTTTGAATGTGGTTTGCTCTCAAATCTATTCGTTTTTTCTTGAAAGATTCTGATGGTTTTATGTCTGGAAAAAGGAATGAAAGGTTCTAGATGGAACTAAATTAGGATATAATTCTTGAATTTTCTGTTGAATCAGAAGTTCAACTCAATAAAATTGAGAACTACCGTACAGCCAGTCACCCCTTTCTTAAACAATCCCAGTTATTTTTGTTCCCAAAAAATCAGATCTCTCCTTTTTTTCAATGTTTATTGGGGAGAAATTGAAAATCTATAATAGAAGATCAGAAAAATTGTCGTCCTTCCAAGTTTAACTAACTTTGTTGAAGATTCAAAATTTTAATGTTCAATCAAAAGTGAAAAAGTTAGAATTCAAATACATTCACAGCTTCTACTTGACTTTGGATTCTTTGAAAAATACTTCCTTTTCTTACAGTCATTCGCTTGAGATTCTTCTTTTATGTTTTTTTTTTTGGCTTTCAGGGATGCTTTTAGCACTCCCGTAACAAATCCTAAATGCATTATATTATACGAAAAACATCTTTAGGAGCAACGAATACTGATTTCTATTCGATAGAATATTCCCTCATTGTTCCATATCGACTAAATTTGATCCACATCTTTTGCAAACCATATTTCAAAGTTCAAAAAATTCGGATAATGTTTCAAAGAGATGTTTGTTCTGAACCTTTCTTCCGACTGATTAGTTGATCAACTCAAAGATCATATTACCAATTGTCGCGTTCATTTCTTCTTCTTCTTTTTTTAATTCTGAAAGTTTCAATATTTTCAGACTCCTCTGATCTCCTATCTTCTCTTTCAATCTATTCAAATAGAACATTCCGATTAGAAAACTTTTAAGAGAATGTCGGAAGAGAAAATTGAAGTGAAGGAGACCGATATGGAGGATTCTCAACGAGACATGGTCATTGCTGTTGTTCGAGAAGCTCAACGACTTTACAATATTGATAAAGACGTGGCTGCATTCGTCAAAGAGGAACTCGATAAGAAGTTCGGTGCCACGTGGCATGTCATCTGTGGAAAGTGTTTCGGAAGCCGTGTCAGCTATGAAATGGGACACTTTATTCTTTTGAAATGCAACAAGGTGACCAGTTTTCTCTAGAGAATGTTCGATTAAATTGATGTTTTTTCAGGTGAATGTGATGATCTACAAGTGCGGATACTAGTTCATTTTCCAATTTGTATATATTCAACTGAGCTTTTGATACTTTGTTTGCTCTTTTCGGAGGTTAATTTTAATAAAAATGCAAAAATCAATTCGATTGATCAGTCAAAAAAGATGATTCATTCAACAGAACGGGGCAATATATCCATCTATTTTCGGTGCAGAACAAGTCCAAACAGAAGCATTCGGATAATAGTTTGATTCCATTTTTGGGGTTGGAGTGAAACTCAAATATCGATTCGATTTATCCATTGGAAGCCAACGAAATGGGAGTTTACTCCCGGAAGGTGTTGGATTTCTGAAAACTTTTAAAAAGATTTCTCTAAACTCTTTTTTTTACTCCTATTATGAATTCACATTCTATTTGAGTTAGGAACTCATCGACAAGAATAGGCACACTCCAAAACAAAGGGTTACTGTAGCTTGAGTTGGTTGTTGAAAAAAGCTTGTAAAGCATTGAAAAAGTGAACTGACTAACCCATATTTGATGAAATTGACCCATGAACTGGAGAAGAATTGACGAAGTAAATTATCTCCAGAAGTACAATTATAAAATTGACAAGAAGTTGTGAAAAGGTACGCAAGTTCAGATCCATGGGAAACACCTCGAAGTGTTTGTTCAATGACATCTGGCATTGCATTTGGACTCAACCAATCTAATGAATACAAGTATACGGTATTTCCATTTGAACGATAGAATAAAGAATCTCGGAGAACTGGTCCAATGAATACCATTTCACTCCAAAGCTGAAAAGTATTCCAATTGATAAATAAACGAAAGAAATCAACCTGAAGTCGTTTCGCTTCCCAGTGAACGTGATTGTTTACATCATTCGACGTATTACTTTCAATATATACATTCTGAACTGTTGTTAGAACTGATTGAGGATTACTGTAGTACGAAATTTCATAACTCTCTGCCAAATCTTTCTCAATTTGTGAAGCACTGTTCCTTGAACTGTTCACTTTTGTCGTCATATAACTACGATCTGTAATTTCGAATAACAAAGAAAATATAGATGAACTCATTCTAAAATAACATACCTTCAAAGAATATCCATTCCGAATTGACGTTTCCGATCAAAACATTGATTGATTTATTTCTTTTCATTGCCAAAACTTCTAATTTTTCAGTAAAATATTTATTATCTTGCACCAATGACCATTTTGACCGGTGGTTAGGAAGAGTATCGTCAATTTTCATTATTTGGGAAACAGTTTTGTTCCTGAGACATGAGAGAATATCCTGCAATAAAGACAATGCTTTTGCTATATCATTCTTTCCAATCAGTTTAGAATATCGTCCTCGAAAAAGTATTTGAAAAAAGGCTAAGCTGTTTTATTAGAGATTTTCCTGTGTCGCAAAAGATGCTACCATTTAGGTCATCATTGAATCTACGAGTATTCAACTAAGCCCCTAATGACATCTCTGTGGCTCAATATATTTGAAACCATACCGAAAAACTGTCTCTTCTTTCCCACTGTTCTTTTGTGGAACAATTCAATCCAATTGATAAATATTCACTTGTATTTCTTGTTTTTTCCGAATATGACATAATTGTTGCATCGAAAGAACTTCCTGATTCTTGTATTACTTGATTAAACAATGCTGTAAAAATAAAAAAGTCTTTGACCTCTCACTTATTGTTTTCTCAACAAACATTTGGAGAATGGAGTCAACGTAATGGCAGACACGGACTCAGCACCTGCACTTTGACCTCCAATTGTGATTCTTTTTGGATCTCCACCGAAGAATGAAATGTATCTATTGACCCAATTAAGGGCTTCAATCCAATCCGAAGTTGCCCAGTTTCCAGGTGCCACAGAGTCTCTCGTTGTTAAGAAACCAAATGGTCCAACACGATAATTCATTGAGACCATAATGATGGGGCCACGGTTCACTAAATTCGGAAAGATTCCTTGATCCATGTTTCCATTTCCACCGACATATCCCCCGTAATGATAGAACATGTAAACAGGAAGTTTCGAATCCTTTGTTACATTCTGAAAAACAAAAGTCTTCAACTCTGATCATTAGACTTTCTGAAAATTCCGAAGTAATTACGGTAGCTACAGTAACCATGACACTAAAAGACTTTATGGAAAGCCTAGCACTGTTTCATTTTGAACAGGCTGTATCTTGAAATTCAGAAAGGTGACTTTTTTCGAACACCGTCATTTTGTTGAAGAACACTTTCGAATGTAACTAACCAATGGAGTGAATACATTGATAAATAAACAATCCTCTGCTGATTTTGATTCTCCAATTGCAACTTTCATTTCTTTTTGTGAGCATGCTGCACCGTATTCCAATGCATTTACAATCCCAAATGGATCCTTTCTTCTCGCATATGCAAACCTCAAACTTCCAATCGGTGCTTCAGCATACGGTATTCCTCGATAAGAATTCCCATAGGAGAATTGTAAACCTCTTATAGTGGCAGTTACATTTCTAGTTTGAATTAAAACATCTACCGTAATATTAGATGTTTCAGGAGATGGTTTTTTGAAAGCTCCTGGAGGCAATGGCGGTAAATTGAATTGAGGTGAAACATAATGAATAAGAAGAATTGAAAATAAATGAAAGAAAGTTAGAAAAGCCATTGGGAATCGAAGTGAAACAGTAAAACTATTTGGTTTTAGTGAGTGCAAACATTTGTAGGTAATCCATTGAACTCCTCTTTCTACTAGTCTGTAGTCTAGTGACACGGATCTAAGGGTAAACTGAACTCTTCCGTTTACTCAACTGAATGTTCAGCATCTGTTTTTAATCATCAAATATTTTTTTCAGATCAAATGAATCAACATTTCAAAATAAGGATACACACCGATAGAATATGGAGTTGGATGTAAAGTTTAGTCTTCATCTTCCATAATTCATTTGTGTGACATAAAAGTAAGGTATGCTTCATTCAAAACGTCCCAACCAAATCATTGAAATGAATCTGAAGTTCCAAAAAGAGCTGGTTTCAGAACTCCAAGTTTTCTCCGAGTTTTCCAAATCTTTGTTTCCAAAATTCATCTTTCAAAACTACTCTTCCGATTGTTAAACAGTGCAATATACTCAAAAACGTCCAATGAATGTTGTGTTTGTAGGAAGTGTTTACAATCAATCTCTTAATTAATTTCTATCGAAAGTCTCTAGGAAATTACCCAAACTGATGATGATATTGAAAGTGAAAAGAGAAAAGTTTCAGAAAAACCTTCCACAAAACGTTTTTTTTCTCCCAAAAAGGTTACACTTTTCCCGTATCAAAAGATACCGTTTGTTTCGATAGAAGCGTCTTACACTCTTCTTCTATGTCTCCACGAACTTCTATACTATTTTAATGTTACACAAGACACAATGCCCTCAAAAATCCTGCAAAAACTGAAACTGATGGACTGTTACAGTAATGAGGAAATGAGTATAAAAGGAGAAGGTAGAAGTGACAAAAAGACAAGACAGCAATGTCGACGGCTCGTTATCTCGTTTCAATCGCAGCTGCGGCTTCCACTTTGGCCGTTTTCGCTTCGATTGTTCAATTGGTTTATCTCGTGAATGATGTCAACAACTACTATGATGATGTGACTAAAAACCTCGAGAACTTCAAGGTATGTACTGGAAATTATCTAGAAGTTTACAATCAAATTAATATTCTTTCAGGACGATGCTAACACCGTCTGGCACCAAATGATGGCTGTTGTCCCACAAGGAGACAAGCAACGTCAAGTCTACGAATCTCTTTTCGGTCGTGCCAAGCGTCAAGCTCCACAATGTAACTGTGGAGCCAACTCTGCCGCCAACAACTGCCCACCAGGACCACCAGGACCACCAGGAGCACCAGGAGAAGATGGAGACCACGGATTGGTTGGAGAGGACGGTACTCCAGGAGCCGATGGAAACCTCGGAGTTCCACTTTCTGCCAACGGATGCATTGTGTGCCCAGCTGGACCACCAGGACCACCAGGACAACCAGGAAAGGACGGACAACGTGGAAACGATGGACAACCAGGACAAGATGCTGTTGGTGGAGGACAAGGAGCACCAGGACCACAAGGACCAGCTGGAGACAACGGACAACCAGGAAGACCAGGAAATGATGGAAGACCAGGAGCTCCAGGAGCACCAGGAACTCGCTCTGTTGGACGCCCAGGAGCCCCAGGAGGACCAGGACCACAAGGACCACCAGGATCAAATGGAAACGATGGACAACCAGGAAATGATGGAGCACCAGGACAACCAGGACAACCAGGACCAGACGGACATCCAGGACAACCAGGAAACGCTGGACCACCAGGAACTCCAGGAGCTGCTGGACAACCAGGAGGAGATGCCGCTTACTGTCCATGCCCATCTCGTTCTTCTGTTGTTCGTGCTCAAGCTGCTGTTGCTCGCAACCGCGTTGCCGCTAAGCATCGTTCAGTTTCCCACAGAAAGGCCGTTGCCGCCAGAAGAGCCAAGGCTCGTCGTGTTGTCGCTGCCAAGCACCGTGCCGTTGCCAAGAGACATCGTGCCGTCCAAAAGGCTTAGATTGATTCAGAATTTTTCGAATAAAAATAGTTTGCATATCATTCAATTCTTCATTTCTCAATCACAGCAAATTCAAAAAGAAATAATCAAGCATCATTATTAGACAAATGAGGTGATTTATCACTACCCTTGATAGAATGATTTCCGGCATTACTCATTTTTGCCATTCTCGATCCAAACTGCATTGCTTGCTTCGGAGCATCGTATGGAGATCCAAGCATCTTGACAGTCTCTCTGAGCAACATCTTTTCTCCAACTCCACGTGGCAATGAGAGATCCCATTTTGAATCAACTGGAAGATGATTAAGCCACGTGACAACACTATCCTCGAGAAGTGGTGACCTAAAGAATCATCTTTGAAAACTCAATAATTTTGTTAAGATTAGGCGGTAACTCACAAAATAGTTTTTCCAAGTTGAGCTGCAACTCTAGCATCACGTCCACCATTCCTTGATCCCAATCTTCTTAACTCGTTTTCACATTCTTCAGCAATGTTTTCCGGAATTTGTTCTTTTTCGAATCTAGTACGATGTCTTGCATAACCAGCAAGTAACTCGTCGGCACCTGATCCAAGGAGACACGTTGTCGCTGGAGTTTCCAAGGGTTCCAAAGAATCACAATCGATTCCTTTTCCACGAACTGCAAACCAAAGAACACACGAAAGAGAGTCATCAAGGACAGATGTTGCTGGTTTTGCAGCTGGAGCCACTGATTCAATCCGATTTGATTCAAGTGTTTGATTATCTACATTCACGAGAATCAAACGGAATTCACGGTCTGGATAAGCTATTCGAAGTGATTCAAGTGCTTTTCTCGCGCGATTACGGTCTGGTGCCTGTTCATATTCCTGAAATCTGATTGGTGAGAAATGGATTATTTGGGAATGAGCTTGTCAACCTTATCAGTATTTCCAAATGCCACATTGATCAAATCAATGCATGTTTTTAGATCAACACTTGAATGTACCACGTGTGCAATGAAAGTTGAATCGACTCCACCGGAAAGACATACTGCCACGTGGCTATTTTGATCTGATTTTTCAAAAGAGTTGTTTCAATTTTAGAAAGAAGGTCTTACAGTTTCTCAATAGAATTTTAGTTGCATCTGACACTTTCTGAAGGAGAGTACGAGCATTGGAACCTGAAATCTCTCCTCCAGTTTCTCTGCTGACATTTAGAAGTGAACATTTCTTATCAATCAAAACTCGATTAGGATTAGAATTGGGGAAATAGTTATCGATTATATCCTGTAAGAAGGAATGAAGTTTATGAACTTTATAGTATTTTTTGACCTCTGGATAACTATCCAAATATGAGAAGATGGTGACATTTTTCTCAGTTTCGTTTAAATCAATTGCAGTAATCTGTCCAAATGGAACTTCAATCCAATCTCCAGTTCTTTCGGGTTTCGTACGGCATCCAAACATCATCAATTCAAAATTGAAAACAAGTGATTGTCTTCCGAAAACATCTCTACCGATGAACAATTTATTCAGTTTTTCATTGAAATAAACGATACTCCACGATCCTTCCTGTTCCATAATCTTATTCACAATCTGTTCAGTTGTGGAATATTGAAGTTCGGTGACATTTAATTCAGTTGTTGTTCCAGGAAAGACAATGTAATCGCTGGAAATGATTTTGGATTCGCCCAAGACTTCTTCGTGCAGCTTTCCATCCAATAGTCTCCACCATCGGTCATAGACAATACTCATTCTATAATGAAACTAATTATGAAAACTGAAAAACTGAATTGTCAATAAAAACATTAGAAGACCTACTTGTTTGATAAAGCGATAGGATATCCTAAAATTCGATAGATTTATTACAAGCAACGATAACTCTTCTTTACAACGTTTTTATAACAGTTCGGGATATCAGAGGAAACAAATCATCAAAAGAGAAGCGGGATGTTTGATCACAGACAAAAACTCGTTCCGATAAAATACGAGCACTGGAAACTATACAAGAACTGGATGAAAGTTAATTGATAATATGAGAGAAAAGAGCACGAATGGAAAAGGCAACTGTGTGATCTATAATCGATTTAAAACCCATATGCTATATGAAACAGAAAAAGAAACCAATAAATTAATAAAAATGGCTATTTGAGAGGTGGGAATTACACTTGGGGAATATTTTGAAGAAGGAAAAGTGTCTGATAAGACTTTATCGTTTTAATGAGCTGTTGTTCGAGTTGAGCATCTGCGTGACAACAAGGCATTACATCTACAACTGCTGGGAAAAGGGAAATGAGTTGGGAATATAGATCTGTCATTCGTGGATCTCTAGCTAGTCGAGCGATCAGGGAGTCTACAGCTTGAAGAGCAGAAATGATCTCCAGTATTCTCGACCTTGGTAAACGTAAATCACCGGCAGCAGACCAGTCTTTACAGAAATCGGACATGACCTGTAATTAAATTATCAATTACGAGCAAAGTTATATCTTGAGCCTTACTTGAGTACATCTTTGAAGGAGACTGGTCACTGCAACATTTCCCAGAATTCCTCTTCCTTCCTCTTCTTCTGGATCTGCTTGTGCACCATCAGTTGACATGAGAAGAGCATCAAAACAAGCTTTGGCCAACTCATTTCGTTGAGTGTGGGAGTCTGAAGCTAAACTCGAGGGTTGTTACCGAGTACACCAAAAGCATGCGATCAATTAAGTGGTCTAAGGAAAAGACACCAACACCAAAATATGAGTGAAATCCAGAGTTAGAAGAGCTGAGTAAATCAGACACTTACCAAGAACATCAGTGGAATCTATCTGGGAAATGGAGCCGCGGTGAAGGAGGCTAATCAATCGTTGCACGTCTTCTTGTGGTAATCGGGAAGCATATGCGAGCATTTCACTTCTGATTATTTCAACTGCTTGACATTCCATCAATTCGTCCCGTTTTCTTTCATCTGCTGCCAAGCGAGTTGATTTACTGGAACCACAACGAAAAAAAGGAAATTAGATTCTGAAGAGTTTATGAAAAACATACTTTGGAGTGAATAACCACCTTTCCATTGTATCACAAATAGTTGACCATAAGCTTCGAAAAACTTCAGGATTCTGACGAGCATATGGAATCGATGTTCTCAAAACCGACATAAGTGAGCTGGCAGCAAGTTTCCAGGTAGTCGGAGAAATACATGTGTACTTCATATACAATGGTTCACCGAGAAACTTTATGATGTCGATGGCAATTAACGAGTTGGCAACATCCGGATATTGAGATGTAGATGTGAAGAATTCAATAGCGATTCGAAGCGAATATTCGGAGAAAGGAACGATGGTGGTTAGAGCATAATCTCTCTGAAAACGAAACAAATTTTTTCGATTTTTTGAAATTGAACAGATCAAAACTTACATAGCTTTTTTGACCGCCAGGTGCCACTTTATTAGGAGATATGCGTTGAGTCGCCATGCTTGCAAATTTGAGCAATAATCTAATTTGATCAGGAATCGCAGATCTCAATGATGTTCCAGAAATAGTGCATTCCACAAATACAATTTTGACTGCTTCCAGAAGAGCTTCTTGTGTTGGTGTCAAGTGGGTAGAAGAGGAGGGGAGTACAAAAGGGGCTTGTTCGGAAGGAATCGGTACATTCATCATACTTTCCAGCACAGCTGGCAGGCTTTCGTATTTCAAATCGTCAATAGTGATACTTTTGGCAACTTTGTCGAACAACGGCGGGAAAATGTGGAGTATGGCTGTTAAATGAGAAGGCCCTGGAACATAAACTCCTGGAGCAAGTGATGCTAGAGATGAGGTTGACGAATTCATTCGTGGAGTGGATGATGTCGACTTCGTTTCAGCGTTCACAGAACTTGCCATTGCAGCACATCCTTGTCGCGCTAATCCTCTTGAAATTCGCAGCCATACTTTCCACGATTCAACCCATTGTGCTTGTGGTAACTCAGGTGCGACCACGTCGATCGTTGACTCAGATCCATTGCTCTTTTCAT
>GL379981.1:251246-268558 GCA_000143925.2 Caenorhabditis brenneri
TTGCATCCATAGATGTTTTCGACTTTATCGCATGCTTTGCCAACGACGTTAATGCAACTGCTGCCCAATCTCGCATTGAAACAGAAGTGTGATTGCAAACCTGGGATTCTCCATTTAAGAAAAGTTCTCACAAAAATGATTTACCTTAATAAAATGATTTGCTGTTTTTGCCCAGAAAACATCAATTCTCGTCAGAGAGAGGGAACAGACTCTGTATAGTACTGCAAGTGGAAATAAGGAGCTTTCTCTGCCAGTTGCAGCAACTGCAAGGCTTTCATCGGAGAGACGAATGAGAGCATCAATAACTGAGAGGAAAGATTCATCAGGAAGTGCAGCGATCGCTGGTGCAACTTTATCCATTGTAGACGATAAGATTCCAATATCCTTCAGAGCGGCATTCGTAACAACAGTTGGTCCGTTTGAATGGTCATCTCTCGTCTCTCTTTCAAATTGTCCTATTTGAGTTGGTCGCATTGCCAACAGCCAGGAAAGATGTTCACATGTAGCCATACACAAATACCACAAATCTTTTAGTTCCTCCATATGGCTAGTGACAGACCCAATAAATGATTGAGCCGCTTTCAAGTTTTTGGATGTTAGCAACACTTGTTTATTCCATAACTCTGTAGAGACAACCGGACAGGGACATGGTGGCCCAGTGGCAGTGACTTGAGCAGTGGACGGCCAAGCTTCCAGATCAAAAACTTGTTCAGAAATTGGAACTTCTCGTTTACTAACTGGACTTGGAGGAGATATACCAGCAAACTGAGTCAAATATGACGGAGATGGCAAACTCATAATTGCGAGAACGTAAACACTCCGATGAAGATCAGCATCAGCTCCCACACGGCATCCAGCTCGTATAAGTGTTGTAAGACAGACAAACAGATGATCGCTAACCATTTCATCTGTACTTGCAGCTAAAAGGCTTCCAATGGCTGCCAGAATGCTTGGTTGAGAATTTGCATAAGCGATTTTGGCGATCTCCAATCTAGCTTCGGAACTTCCAGATTCATTTTCATCGGGATTGCAAAGTTTGTCTATAGACATATACACTGATTGGGCCAAATCGCATAGGGCAACACAACACCGAGAAATCACATATCCGTCAGGTATCGCTACTGCATCCATTCGATCCAAAGAGTCTAATCTGAAAAAAAAGATAAGAAAAGTACTTAGCGTTTTTACACTAACAGAAGAGCCTTTTTAGCCGTCAATTTATCTACGAATGGTACCCATAATCCTTTTGTAAGAAACCCTGGTCCACCATCTTCCTGACTTCGTTCCAATTCGTTTTCTTGGTCTGAAAACTTTATTGAATACTATATCAGTTTTTGAATTTTTACCACTGGAAAAAGTTGTGCAAACGAGACATTGTTGCACTACAGTTGATAATCCCGTGGCAACTTGCTCCAGTACATGAGTTGAATTAGGTCGACAATCAAAAGATTCTGTCATCCATTTGACGAGCTCCGGGCTAGCCACAATGCGATGTAATGACTCTAATGCTAGTGGTCGCTGCCATCCTTTTCTGTCTCCATCAACGAACTTCAACAAGGTAGATATGAAAATTTCACATTCGGTATGCTGAAAGAGAAAAAAAAAACTAATTTCGACGGTAACTCTCGATAATCAACCTACCAAAATGTTTTGATAAAACTGAACAATCAGAGTTACGATTCTGACAAGTCGCATTGAAATTGGGAAGGACTGTCTCTCATGCGAAATAGTCGGAGGATAATGACTGATAGAAGCATTACTAGTTCTTGATGATGGATGTTGAGAAGAGATGTGCATAGCTTTGACGTTGGGTGAAAACAGTCGAATTATGAGAGGACACACGTCATCTTTCAGTAAATCGGCAAATTCTGTGTGCTGAAAGTACTTTTTTTTAGTTGGAATCGATTTCAGTACACTTACTCTGATGAACACTGAAGGATAACCTTTCAGGAGAGATTCAAGTAGCTCCAATCCAAGGGTTCTAGTCATTTCTTGAATTCCGACCAACCATATTGGAGCCTCACCATTGATCAGCAGACATAAATCTTTAAAAAGCATATAGGCGTCTGCAGCACACGGTCTCAATGTTGGTGGAGCAGCTCTTGGACTTGGTCGACCTCCAGAAGGATTCACGACAGTAAGTTCTGAGGAAAATATTCCATCTTCTTGAATAACTCTCTCGAATACGGTAGAAACTAGTTGACGAACTGCAGCTGAAGCAGCATTTATCACTATCGGATCTTTTGCAAAATGAAGACGAAAGCACATGACGATACACTATAAACGTTCATAAACGGGTTATCCTGCCCGAAAATTATCTTACTTTGGCCAACGTGTTTCCAGTGACGACCAGTTCAGAGGATACCAGCGGAGGCACAGTTTGAAGAACACGAAGCTCTTCGCATTCTGCTTCGACAAGTGCCCATAGTTCATTGGTGACGATGGTGGCGCCATTCTGAAATAGCAAATTTTTTTTACTGAGACGATTCATTTTGTTTACTCCGCTGAGGATCCTGTGTTGCACAAGTCGTTGAATGCCTTGTAATGCAATTTGAACTAATCTCGTGTGTCTTGTCTCACATGCTAATACTAGTGGATGGAGTAATTCTGTACATGCTGCTCGGAGATTTGTGATTAGTACAGTATCACCAACTGAGGCAGTGCTGATATTCCGAATCCGTACAACACCTGTTTCTGCTGCTTCCTTAACGTGATTCTGTTTCTTTTTTGCTTCTTGTGACAGAAGACGAAGGTCTCCAAGAAGGGCTTCAACTAGTTTCTTAGAATCTACGGCATTTATTGACATTTCTGCAATAGAACTAGAGTTAGAAGTTCGACCGTAGTCACTCAAGTATGAAATAGAATTAAAACTATTCCTTGAGAAACCAGACAAGAATATTTTTGAAAATAAGTTATTAATCTTTATTAAAAGCTTTGGGGAGAAGAGGAAAGAGAAGGGGCGAAAGAGATCATTTCAACATGGAAAGGTCACCAGCAGTCGATTAAAACATGAAGAGATGACATGGGAGTGCAAAGAATGAAAATGGCAAGCCGGATGGGCAACTAACTATGTTTTACTTTCAAAAAGTTCAGTAAGCTAAATCGATATGGAACAGGAATCTTTAAGATACATATGGAATGTTTAGAAATATGTGGAAAAATGCTCGCCCAACTCAAAGATCAGGTGTCGGCACTTGCTTTGATGCAAGATAAGGAATGATGTTCCCTGGAGCCCATTGTGTGAATGTTTGCATAGAATTGTCATAAACCTGCATTCCGATAGTAGATACAGTGCGGAATATATCTCCAGAAGATGTTGGGAATTGTTGAGCGAGAACAGCAATTATGCAGATGGCAAGGCATATAAACGTTTGTAGGAGCATCATGAGCGTTCCTTCGTTTTTTGGAAATACAGATTGTTCATGCCAAGCCGGAAGTAATTCCTTATCAGCGGATTCCAATTGAGATGAGAAAGTGTGCTTATCTTTATTCACTTTTGGCACGAAGTCCTTCCATACAATACCAAGCAGTTGGAGAGCACCGTCTATCCGTTTCCAATGTTGAATATGGAAAAAGGCATATGCAAGGGCTTCCGAATCTCCCCGTTTTAAAAAATGTTCTGGTGGCATTATCATAGCACGCAGTTCGAGAAGGTATGGTGGTACATGAGGATTGAATTCCATAGCTCGAGTCAATGCTTCAATGGCCGTCTGTTCAGCAGAGGAAAGCCCACGACGTATGGAAGATTCTGTGGCGCATCGGAAGCTACAAACAGTTTCAAAGTATTTATAATTTTTTGTACATGAAGTCTTATAAAAACAAAACCTACTTTTCCGCAACAGCTCGGACTTTTAACAACGCTGAAGTATAGCTCATCGCAGCTGATCTTGGTTCTCGTAGTTCATAAGAGCAAGGAGCTCCGTACCCATCATATCTCACGAGTAAGTTTTGTACATCAGCATATGCTTGTACTTCTAAGCATGCTTCTATTAAATTATCCTGCACGGATAGAAGTGTGGAGAGGGATTGGTCTCTTGATAACTGAAAAATTTTGAATTTTCAAACACGTAGATTCGATGATAAATTACATCTCGGAATCCTTTGATAGCTTCACGTAATCTGCCTTGCTTTCTGGCACACATTGCTAAACGCCTTTTGATGTATGTTTGAATAGTTAGATCACGTTCTGGTAATTATCTTATAATTTATGGAATTAAACTAATTCAAACTAACTTCTAACGGTATCTCCGCTTTGACCGTAGCTAGCTACTTGATTGTTCGGATACGAATTCAAGGTTGATTCAATCGCACGCAAAGCACGACGGAGAAGACTTTCAGCTTGAACAACAGTGTCAGACTCCTCCTCGGCTAGTAGAACAAGGGCAGATGCGCATTCTGGATTGATTCCTAATGCAGCTCGTGCAGTTTGAATTCTTTCTTCACTTTCCCTTTCGCGCCATGCAACTTGCATAACTGGAACACATTTTTTTTATTGAGGATCTTATTACGAATGATACATACTTTCATACTCTGCCCTCCCTTGGTCTTCATCGCACATAAATAATGATTGATGATCCTGTGCTGATAAGTTCATGTCGTAATATGTTAACGGCTCTGAATTTGTTTCCTTTCGAAATCGATTATATTCGGCTGCTCGGAACAAAGCCATGGGATTGCGCCATACTTTGCATTCTGAAACGATTATTCCTCACTTTTAAAATTTTAGCAGGTTCTTGTAACAAAACTTTATTAGATCGGTTTTCGTTATTAATAGCTTTTGTAAGTATATGTCAAAAAATGAGTTATTTTTGCTTGACAGATTTAGCCAAACCTGGAACGGTCTTTGGATTATCCAGACTTTCATCATTGTCATCAGCTTCGTCTTCACCTGCTTCGATGCCAGCATTGCTGAAATTAGGCTGTTAGAATTGTTTTTTCCGATCTCTTACTTTTTGAAATACCACCACTCGAAAATTAGAATGATTCCCGAAACAAGACTTGAAGTCCCGGTGAGAGCTACATAGAACTTCGGAGTTAGGTTGTTGAAGTAAGATGTCGCTGAAACTGCACAGGAAATAGACTACGGTTGTTTTGGAAATTTATCACGAACCACTTTCGAGCGACTCAGTTATTTTGAGTGGGCCTCTGAGAGCAAAAAGAAGGATAGCCACCAGTCCTATCCAGAGGAGCCACAAGAAGGTCCATGAACAGGCCATGCCCCTGCAACTTAATCAGTTAATGTTCAAATACATTTTTATGAAAAACGAAAATCGATAAGCAACGTTATCATGAATATAAAAAATTTATCTAGACTTGCAATACACTTCCACTGATTCAACTCTGTTTCCATGGTTATGATCAACCCCTCAGTTTGAAAAACCTCACATCTGAAAGAACGAAATTAACCTAGAGTAGGTACTTGACAGCCGGTTGGTAGCTGGAGGTGACGTGCCACACCAAGTGCACGCAGAGACAACGCGATGTGAATATGGACGAGATATTGATTCTCTTCTGAGCGCTCGGCCGCGGCCTTCGGTCCGAAAAAATTCATATTGAATATCGCTTTTGAGTGAGTTCCCTATCATTCAATTGTGTTCTGTTTTCAGATCAGCTTCACAGATTTCTTATTACGCTGAAGAAAAAAAAACCCACAAGAGCGTTTGTTTTCTTATTGTTACAAAAATTCATCCCAAGTATTGTAAACTGTAGAATAAGTAAAAGACTAGTGAATCAATTATTTTTAGTCAATGATAAATTGTATACGCGTTCTCTTAATGTTACTATTTTCTAAATAATAAAATAACTTGATTGATGAATTTCTATGCAAAAAAGGGAACGCGACAGATTAACCTTTAAAAAATAATTTTAAACGGGAAACCCCTGAAAAGTGGAAAAAAGGAAATGTAAAAATTAATTTTAAAATAATTTTTATTTCTGTGCATTTTTCGGATTTTGTGTGTTTTCGAACATGTGCCTGCACACATTTTCAAGTACCGTATTTTGTACTCCTCTTGAACAACTTTTCTTTGAAATTTTTTACAAACATATTTTCGAAAAATTCAAGTTATTTCCAGATGATCGTGGTGGCACAGCACATTCCGGATGTGCAGCTCAAAGCTATGCAAAAGGCATATGCACCACAAACGATGACAGATATAGTATCCCACATTACAGCTCCAATGACAGATGTCGAAGAAGCGTTATTTAATCAAAAAGGAATGAAAGAAGTGAGTTTTTCCTCAAAAAAAATCAAGAAATTGAATATTATTTCGACATTCAGGCACCATTTCGAGATCTAGATAGAAGTGGACGGGCAGTTTGCCGAAAGAATAAGATCGGGTGTTGTCCATTTGGGCCAACCTGCCCTCTGCGCCACATAGATGGAGAAAAAGCGGTAGTCTGTAAACATTGGTTACGAGGTCTCTGTAAGAAAGGAGATCAATGCGAGTTTTTACACGAATATGATTTGACAAAAATGCCCGAATGCTTCTTCTTCTCGAAATATAGCGCATGTAGTAACCGAGAATGCCCATTCCGACATATTGATCCCGAAACAAAAATGAAAGATTGTCCCTGGTATGATCGAGGATTCTGTCGCCACGGTCCATATTGTAAGCATCGTCATCGGCGGCGTGCCGTTTGTCCAAACTATCTTGCCGGATTTTGCCCACAAGGCAGGGAATGCCAACATGCTCATCCTTCATTCGGGTTGCCATCATTCGAAAATATCGCTATTAGTCATGCAAAGCCATCATACAGTCAAGCCATCACATGTCACAATTGTCATGAAAGAGGACATAAAGCAACGACATGTCCCCATCTACCGGGACAAAATAGACAATCACAAGATCACCATCATCGTGTAGATCTTTCTCTCATACCAGATAAAAAGAATCTGTCGGATGTCACTTGTTACAAGGTGAGTTAATATATATTCAAGCTCGGATTATTCAATAATGAAATAATTTTCAGTGTGGTGAAAAAGGTCACTATGCGAATAGGTGCCACAAAGGAGCTCTTGCGTTTTTGTCGAATACTGCACATTTAGCTCATGAACAACGGGAAAAAGATGAGAAAGAACAAGGAAGAATAAACAATATGCTACGGCCGGCAGCATGAAAATTCAAGAAGAACCAGATGGTCGTGTTGTTAAATGTTTCATTATTGTTAAATAAATACGTTAACCAGATTTTTTCTGACTCATCATTGGTTTAATGTCTTGTTTTTCAATCAAGCTTATATATTTATTGTATTATATGTCTTGAAAATCTATATTATGTACTTAGAACGTATCTGCATGCCTCGGAAAAGGCCTGCTCCCCCGGAACCGGTGTCGAACACTCGTTCACGAACATCAAGAAGATCAGCACCGACAACTGCACCAGCGTCAAAAAGAAAGCGCTCTCCTGAATCTGAACCTGAATCAGATGAGGATTATGATGTTACTCCACCCACTTCAACAACAAAAAAGTCTAATAAGCGAGGTCAGGTAGCATCGAATAGAGGAAGAGGAGGAAGCAAAACAAAACGTGGATCATTTCGTGTGAAGCAAGAAGTTGTGGAAGATGAAGAGGAGAACGAAGACGAGGAAGATGAAGAGGTTAGCTCGCGGGAAGAAACTCTAGCGGAAGTTTCTAAGTCAAAAAAGCAAACGAAACCAGTGATGAAGAAGAAAAAGAAAAGGGAAACACCTCCTGATTCACCTCCCACTTCATCAGCTTCTTCGCGCTCACCGTCCCCGGAACCTTCAGTTACGAAAACAGAAAGCGTAACAAGTGTACCAAGAAGGGGGCGCAAATCGGCGGGAACTCCTGCCACTGTGGGAACAAGAGGAAAAAAGAAAGAAACAGTTACAGTTTCGACTCCTGTGAAAAAGAAAAATGTTCCACCCAAAAGAACAAAGCAACCAGTAGAAGAAGACGAAGAAGAAGAAGAAGAAAGTGCAGAAGAAAAGAAGTTGCGAGAACGAGCAGAACGGAAAGCTAGAAGGGTAGAAGCAGCTAAAAATCGGCCGAAACTGACACTAGAACAAAAACTTGAAAAACTGAAAAAGAAAAAAGAAAGAAGGGCACGGAGGAAAGAAAGAGAAAAAGAAGAAATAATGAGACAAAAATATGGATCAAGGAAAATCAAAGCCGAAGCGAGTAAATGGAATTTCGGTCCCATTTCTTCAATTAACCAACGACGAAGAGAAGAAATGATGGCTTATTTTCCTAGAGCCAACTTCACTTCTGACAACGGTGTACCAAATGTAATGACCAATTTCCGAAGAGCTACAGTCAAATACAACATGGAAGTGCTGAACCCATTCATCACTTGTTCAATTTGTGATGTAAGTTTTCAAAATTTTTCGTTTCTGTCATAAAAAATGTACTCAATCATTGACGCTGAGAACTAAAAGTAAATATGATACGGCAGACAAGAAAGTTTTATATTTTCTTTGCAGTTGGACAGAAATACAGTAGTTCTTCAAAACTGGGAATTGAAGTGGGGGACGCCTCCGGTTTTGCTCCGGTTTTTAAAGAGACAAGCAAAGTCGGCGCGCGCATTCACGCCGCGTAGCGCAGCCGGTAGTGATTTTGGTGGTCTGCCAGCCTGGCCGTGGGTTCAAACCCATCAGAGGTATCCACCATATGAATTCTAGACAACCTTTTTTTTGAGTTCTGTCCTCCTTTAAAAATGCTTCCAATTAATTTTGTTCGAATTGTTTCAGGGATACATTGTCGATGCAACTACAATTATTGACTGTATGCACACTTTTTGTAAAAGCTGCCTCCTGAGCTATTTTGATAATGATAACAGGACTTGCCCTACTTGCGGAACATTCATTCATGGATCACATCCAACACATTATGTCACTTATGATCGAGCAGTAAATGAGCTTGTTAATCAGTTTGTTCCAAAATTGGAAAAGAAAGAGATGGAATCACGAAAACAATTTCTGAGAGACTGCCGAGAAGCAATTGGAATAGATACTGCTGCAGAAGATCGTGAGAGACAAGAAAGACTAGAAAGAGAAAGAATAACTGGAACTAATAGATGTTATCCTCTGGAAAAACCCAGATTCTCCCATCATCGAGATGATTGTCAAGTGGTGGTAAATCTTCTCCCAGGAACTGCTAATCTACCTCTGGTTACTCGCCCATTCGTTCGTTGTAGTGAAATGACCACTATGAACACCCTGAGAAAGTTGGTTTATTCTTTAAAATGAATTTAGAATACCTCTTAATTTAACAGGTTTCTCGCTCTACAAATATGGGACGATCAGAGTAGATATTCTGACTTAGACATGTTTTGTGATGGACAACTCATGGGCAAAGATTTTTCGGTTCGATTTGTTTGGATGATGAAACGGCGAGGACAACCCAAAGCTGAACCTTTAATCATCCGATATCACAAAACGAGAACATAATTCAGTTTGCAGTTGTGTTCTTTAATTCTCAAGTTTTCATCCCAGTCTCTTTCAGAAATTATATCCCATGAATCTCTGTTCCATATAGCTGAGCAATTACTTTAGCCGAATTTTGAGAACACTTTTACACGGAGCTAATAAAAATTCAAATCCTCAATATACTATTCTACGAAAAAACGTGAACCTCTCGGATCCAATCAAAGATGGTTATCGTTCTCATTCTATCCGCTTATTTCCCGTTTCTACCGGCGAATTCTCTCAATTTTCGCCGATAAACACAAGTGAGTGAGAGTATGTTTCTCAATAGAGCGCGCTTCAGAAATCCAGCTCATAGCGCCCTCTTCCGTCAAGCGTCTCTTCTGTTCTTCTAAGTACCATAAACTGACTTTGAAGTGGTCTTACAGACGTGAGATGGGAGTTAAATCGGTGCTTGGTGATCTGCAAATCGTAGTTGAAAGGCATTCAGACGTTCTACGGAACAATGCTTTACCATTTCGTTTTCTCGTGGTCTTACGAATAATCGGTGCGTTTAAAAAAATGAAATTAATCTAGGATCTTAATGGTTGAACTTAAAGAAACAACTTCTTTTTAGCCTAAAAACGTTCAGAATACTACTTTGTATAGAATGCTAACAAGTTCAGTGTATATTCTTCAGAAGATTTTAGTTTTAGAACTCTTAAAAGAATAATCTTGGAAAGTTCAAAATGTACTTATTCATTATTGGTTACGGGAGATAGATCATCCATTTGATTAGTATTTTCTCTTCAAAAAAAAAAGGTTTTATTTTTCAAGTTGAGAAATGGTTTCAGCGGGTAAATATTCCTATGAATCTCATAAATGTATGATTTCAGTGAAAGAGAATTACTATCAAGAGTGATTTCAGTGGGTTTCAAAATCTCTTTTTTAAGGGTTCATCGTTTCTTATCTTCACTTTGCTCGTCTTCTTTTATGGCTTCACCCGTATCAACTCGCATCAATTGAGGTATCCGAATGTTCAAAATATTTTTCTTCATGCCATTTCATTGAATTTCAGCTTTGGCGAATTGCCACCAGTGCATTCTGTGGTCATAATCTACTCGATGTCCTTTGGACAGTTTGGTGTCTACATTTTGGAACCAATCTCGTCCGTCTCAATAATACAAATGAGTCTCTTCTTAAGTTGTATGCTATCACACAGGGAATCACAACTCTTGTCATCGTTGTCTTCGCCTATCTCACTTACATTTTCTTTGATTCCATCAAGTTTTTCTATATAGAACCGCTTGTCGGAATGACTCCAGTTTGTGCAGCAGTCATGGTACTCATGAAACAGGTGAGATAACAAAATTTCTGGTTCGATTTATAAGTTTTCAATTCAGTTTCTTCCCGATACTATTGTACTGGCTACGCCATTTGGACGTATAAAGTATGCTCATCTTCCATTCTTCTCGATTTGTGTGGCATTCATTCTGGCACTAACAAAATTCATATACTTTGTAAGCCAGCCTATTCTTAAAATAACAAATTATGATAATTTTCAGGTTTCTTTCCTCCAAATCGCCATTGGTGTGCAAGTTTCATGGACATATCTTCGTTTTTACAAACCACATGAAACCGATGAAATCTATGGAGATGGTAGTGAACACTTCACATGGGCCAGTCTTTTCCCATCTCGTACTCAACTATTTTTCACTCTCATTGGAAAAGTTTGTTTCCGAAGTCTGGCTCGCATGGGAGTTTGCAAACGTCAAGTTAGACATGTAGATTTGAGTTCTTTGCAATCGGTTGCTGTTGGAATTAACTTGCCTGCTTTAGAAAACTCAGCCAAAGATTCGGAAAGACGCAGGTATTCTAATCGCGTGGTTAATTTCAATTTATCTTGCCAATTGTAGGCAAAAAGCATTGAAAGAATTGAACGAAAGATTAAACAAAACTCGGAAGGCTGAAGTAGCGAACTATGGAAATTGGGATGACGATGAAAATGACGAAGTACCGGATGTAGTTGTTTCTCCAGTTTCAAATGTGCATTCTTCACAGCCTACATCAGAAGCTGAGAAGGAGTCTATGGCATAATTTTCAGATTCATTTTTTTTTCTTTACAATAATCTTGTAGTATGTGTTTTCGGATCTCTAGTTTCGGCTACCCCTCTTCGTTGTCTTTTTTTTCTATTTGCTTCTTTCTTGTTAAATGGGTCTTTACGAATTATTCTCGTCTGTGATAGTTTTGTACCGATAAAATCGTTTTTTCTAAACATTCATAACATTAAATTTGTAAAACAACAACAAAAACACAGTTAACAATTGAAAAAATTAAGTCAACAAAAATTAAGCCATGAGGCGCCCTTGCTTTGCAGTTTTCTTCTTCTTGATTGCCTTTTTCGCTGATTTTTTCAAAGCACGACGATCGTTTTGCTCGGTGCTTCTGAAAAATGGTAAAATTGTCCGGTGACCAACGGAGTGCTAGTTCAATGAAGTTACACGCACACGGAGGGCCCACGCTCATTTAGCACTACAAGTACCGCAGACGGAAAAGCTCCGAAAGCAGGTTGCAGTCGTGCAAGCAATGGGTGGGTTCGAACCTCGTTATTTTACTGGACAGACGCTCACCCGACTACGCTATACTCACTGAAGGAGAGAGGGGTTACTCTCCGTTTATATTGCGGCGTGGGCAAGAGTAGAGAGAGAGAAAGAAAATGTATGACTATTGGATGGTTACAATAAAAGGGGCATTAGCTCTCGAGTTGATTTTTTGATATTTTAACAAAAACTAGTAACTTCAAGACGACACCACTGAAAACTTTTACCCTTTGTAATTTGGACAGGAAAAGTTGAAAATATTTCTCCAGTTTTCTAAAGTTTTCAGATGACGAACCTTTCTTTTCTTGTCGAAAACTTGAATTTTTGAAGTTTTCCTGTAATCTCGTTTTCATTTTTCTTGAAGCTAGAGACTCGCTTCTTGGCAGAATGAATTTTCTGAAACAAAAAAGAATTATATATACTAACTATTGAAAAAATACCGTCAAATGTCCTTTCTTCATAACTTTTGTTAAGCGCAAATCTCGTTTCTCCATCTTGATTGTTTCCATACTCAACGCGAGACTTACAGAAGAGTCTTGTTTGAAATTGACAAAAGCGAACCCTTTTCCTTTGCCGGTATCTTTGTCTCTCACAATTCGAACACCTTCTACCGGTCCGATTTGTTCGGAAAAGAAGGTGATCAATGCGTCTTCAGTGGTTTCGAACGGAAGATTTCCGACGAAAATAGCCAAATCCTTTCCGAAATCTTTCTTTTTGTTTCCAACTTTATCGACGCGAACCACATGATCTTCCAGCTTTGTTCCGTTATATTTTAATGCCTTTTCAACAGATTCTTCATTTTCGAACTTTACATAAAATGTAAGCGAGCTTTGTTTGTCGTTGAGTTTTCCAGAAAGATGAGTTACACGCTTTGAAAGTTTTTCATTAATCGGAATCAGATTCCTCATGCGCACAGAAGAAACGGTTCCAAAATCAGAAAAAATACGACGAACAGATTTTTCGTTCATAGTCAATGGCATATTTCCAACGAACACTGTCTTAGCGTTATCCTCGGCTGTGGCACAAGCATTAGATTTCGAAAGCACTCGATTTTCCCGTTGCTTGGTTCTATCTAGTTTTTTCTCTTTTCCGTCTTCTTTGGCATCGTCTGCAGTCTTTTCACCAGTTTCATTCACATTAGTCTCCTCAATTGGTTTTTCCTCTTCTTGTTTCTTTTTTGGATCAAACTTTCTTCTTTTCGGCTTCTCAATAACAGTTGCTCCTTTGACAACATCTTCGACTACAGTAGATCCATCAGCCGACTTTCCGAAAAGATTCGAAAGACCACCAGCCTGATACGTTTCGAGTTGAGTAGCTGATGACTCCTTTTTGGATATAGGAGCCTCTTTTTTCTGTTTCTTAATGTTTTGGGAAGCATCTGCTTCAACTGTAGTGTCTAAGCTTTTGCAAACGGCTTCGGCTTTCCTCTTGATTACTTTTTTCACCATCTGAAGTCATAGCAATTGAGTTTGGAAAATTAAATCAGATAACATAGAGGTACTTTTTGAATGGATTCTAGCCGATCCTGAAGAGATAAGAAACGATTGAACCAGAGATTGTTTCATATATATTATTTTTAGATCATCAAAAAGGACAGAAAATGAAATATTTCACAGAAAATCAATAAAATTAGAGAGAGAGAGAGAGAGAGAGAGAGTATCAATAATATGACTGTTCATCGCCACGTTCCATTTTGAATGCGACTTGCAAAAAGAATTGCTTGGTGTCCTTGTTCCACATTGTCCAGAATTTCTCAGACTTGTCCACTTCTCTGAAAATTGCTCGAACGATAATTTCGTCAAGTAAATGAAATGAAAGTATAACTTAAAAAATACATGAAAAACGCCAAAACCTGGATGGGATTTTGAATCCGATTGTTTCGTATGGTTCAGCGGCGAACAATAAGTATTGCCATCTCTTGTCTGGTGGTTGAATCTTCTGTTCGTAAGCTGACATGAAACGATGACGTGGAGCGATTCCATCTGTGATTTCAGGATAATCGATTTGGAAGAGAAGAGCTTGCTGCCCGGATCCAGGATCTCTTTCTCTTGTAACTTTGTATCCTGGACGTCCAATCTTCACAAACTTCTTCGTCTCGACAGCTGCTTTTTGAGGGGCAGGAAGGAATGGCTGCTCTGATTGTTCCTTGGCAGCACGACGTGCGAGATTAGCCTGATGCTTCTTTCCTTGCGTATGAGCCAGATATGATCCTTCGTTATTGTGGAGAGTTAGACATAGTTTACATTCGTATGTTCCAATATGATTTCTCATAAAGTATGGATCTTTTTGCAAATCGATCGTCTCAAGTGCCAACTGTCGTAGTCGTTCTCGGCGATCAACTCCCGCATCAGCGGCAGAAGCCACTCCTCCGCTTCCTGTTTTTCCTCCAGCTCTATTCTGGAAGTCCATCTGCAAAAAGTGCGGAATTAAAAATCAGATCATGAAATAGAGCAAAAGTAAGTTAAAGTCGAAGTAACGATGAAAACAAAACGCATATTGATGCAAGACAATTCGAAAACTTTATGTTTAAACCTATGACGAAAGACCAATAAGATTAATTGTGAAGATCAATAAGTTGATGAGGGCACATTCACGAGATGTAGAGAATTTTTGCATTTTTGGGAAAGGTCAATATGGATGCATTCTGGGAAAAGATATAAAGGTGAGTATCAGGTTAGCCGTTTTAAAATGAAAATTTTCCGAACAAAGATGTAACAGGGAGAAAAACTGGCTCCGCGACATTTCGAAAACAGACATATCGAAAATGCGACGTTTCGCAAATTTTGGTCATTTCGCAAAAGTGACGTTTCGCAAGTAGACGTTTCGAAAACTTCATTTTCGAAAATAGTCATTTCGCAAGTTGAACTTTTCAGTTGCATGCGTTACTCGGACCACTAAAACTCAAGAACACTATGATTCCGAGTTCAAAAAGCCTGGAAAAAGCTCATCCTCAACTTTTGAAGCTTTATTTTTCAAGCTGGATTGACTTCAAAAACTTGCGAAATGACTATTTTCGAAAATGAAGTTTTCGAAACGTCTACTTGCGAAACGTCACTTTTGCGAAATGACCAAAACTTGCGAAACGTCGCATTTTCGATATGTCTGTTTTCGAAATGTCGCGGAGCCGAAAAACTGGTTTCAATATAGTGATAAAAATATGATTCAAAATAAAATATATGAATAGAGATAGTTTGAGCAGTATGTAAGGGGGAGGATGATAATGTGAAGAAATGTTGGGAAGGTGAGACTTGGCGAGATGGGAACATCTAGTGTCCATTAATCATAACTCCAATCTTTTTTGGTGAGCCATTGACTAATGATTCGTTTGGTTTATCGGATGATTGCCAGTTATGAACAATATTTGATAATTGTTCTGGGAGCTCAGCACGATCCCATGCGTCGCTGAAAATGAAGGTGAAATTAGAATCGATTATGAATCAGTTACTTCTAACAACAATCTAAACTCAAAACATCAGGTATTTTTTCTGGATTACACAAACTAAAACAGTATTCTCTGGCGCTAAGGTTCAGGAACTGTAGGAACTAACCGGAATCTTTCAATAGTATGCGAAAGCACGGAGGAGAGCCTTTCCAATTCACTGACAGACCATCCGTCAGATTTTTCCACGCAGAGTTGGATCAAATCCAGAACAGCTTCTTTCGAGACTGTCAACTCTTTTTGGACTGTTTGCATTTTTTCGGTAGCCGAATTAATATCTTTAGGAGCTTCTTTCATTTCTACATCATCATTTTCAATAGACACGATGCCGACGTGACCATTCAAAGTTTCCTCAGTATTAATGTCTTCGCCGGTATCTTCGCCCGGGCTCTCTTCCTCAAGTTCTTGAGATCCACCACTCTTAGTCCTTTTGTGGTTTCTCTTCTTCTTTACTAGTTTTTTCTTGGATCCAAGTCCTGTAGGAATACCATCTGTCGATGTACTGGTTCCTTCTTCACTTTTATCATTGGCCACGGGTACTTCATCAGTAGTTGAGTTTATTACACCAAGTTTATCCAGCATCTTTTGGTTTTCCGCTTCACGTTCTGCCTTCCACTGCTCGATTTCTTTTGCTAGAGTGTTTGACATAGTCCATGGCTTTCGACGAACGAAACCTTTTGGAATTTCAGTGAGAAGTTGGTCGGATGTAGGTGTTATTCCTGCGTCTTGTAGCATTCGGGAAACAGTTTCGATTCTTTCTACAAACGCTTCGTCCAGTTCACAATCGATGACGTCATCGATAGCATCTCGAAGAGTGTTGGCCATTTGTCTGATCAGCTTTCCATCCTTTGTATTTGAAGGATTGTATTCAAGAGCATTTGCTTGTATCAAAACCAAATCAGCTATGAATTTGTCCGCGTGGTTGTATTCGCACTTGTTCAATTTTTCCATAATATCTTGCATGCAAATAGGATTTTCAATGATCTCATAATAATCCTCGGCCTCGTCAGGATCTACTGGCTCAACGAATTCAACGAAACGACGATCACGCATAAGACGAGCTAGAAATTTAAAGAATTTGACGTTTTAAGTCCATGAAAACTCACATAGGCGTTCTTTGAAAAACATTCTCATTTGTCGTTGCAGTGCTGTGTACATTTTCTGAAGTTCCCGTGCTTCATCGTCGTTTAGCTTTCTTGATGGCTGAGCTTCCGGAGAATCATCGTCATGTTGTGGAACTTCGTAGATTGTAGCTGTAATAGAAGAGACTTGCGTGATTGACCTTAGAAAAGACATACGATCGAAAATTTTGGGAGCGATAAAAACTGCATTGATGACGTGTTCAAAGTAATGTTTTCGAACTGTTGGACGTGATGGATTCAATCTGCAAAACGATCAAGTAAATCAAGCTAATAAAATTTATAGGACATACGTGATGCAATTCGCATGTCTAAACAATTCAGTTACATATTCTGGCGCATCTTCGAAAGAAGAGTCAAGTGTAGAAAGGAATAAAATCGGAGTATAACCAGTCATCGATTCTAAACATGTGATGAGCATATGTTGCACTGAAATTGGAATAACTTTGATCCATTCGTCGATGGATGGAAGCAACATAATGCAAGGCCCGGTTGCAGATGCTCGCATTGCCGATTGAACGGCGTGTGAGAATGCTTCTTCCGGTCGTCCATCAGTTAAAAGACTTGAAACTGAGAGAGAAAACACAGGAAGATGATCTAGTTTAGCGAGAATAGCTGGAAGAACGTATGAAGTTTGTCCACCATCCGAAAGTGATGACGATCCACATAACAGAAGCCGAATTGATGGAACAGTAAGGTTAGGCTCTAATGCACGTACGACTTGTTCCAACTCGCTAGAGGCTGTAGCCATTGCATTTTCAACACA
>GL379981.1:268568-293192 GCA_000143925.2 Caenorhabditis brenneri
CGACTCGACATACTATCAGAGCCAGGTGTCATTCCACCAGGATTATGTCTAGGAGACGCCATTGGATTGGGTGAAGCCATCCGAGTGATCATAGGGTTGTTTGCTGTTTTCTTTGCTCCTTGCAAAAGCAGTTGCTTCGGCTTGCAAACTAAAACTCCGCTGTTCTTGGCAATTTTTCTGGCATACACAAAAACTGTTTGACGAAAAGCGTAAAGCACTTCACCAACTGGATCTTCGTCTGATTCCCTTTCCTTGGTGTTCGGTCCACCGATGATTTTCACGAGGTCTTTAGCTTCAACAGAGTTATTCTGACTGTCCAGCACTTTAGCAAATCGAACATCTTTTTTTCCAATGATGGCTTGAGGCTTTATACGATTTACAACTCCGTGCATATTTAGAACTTCAAGATGTTCTTTTTCCAAACGAATGATTACTCCAACAGTTCCAGTGGTATCAAGTTGAACAAGATCATGGTATTGGAATTGCCCAAGTGAATCAACCCCAGTAGTAACATCAGCGCACAGCTGAAGGTCTCTCACTCGAACTTTTAGCTCTTCCATTCCGAGATCAGCTAGCACGATGGCAGTATTGTCTTTGACACGAACGATCAATCCAGTTTGTCCTTCATAGCGTCCGGCAATAACTTTTGCGTGATCACCTTCTTTGAAGTGCTTTCTGAGTTCCGATGCATTCAGAGTTATAGCTTCTTTGAGATCTTCTTGCTCAGGCATCATAACAACTTTGGTTCCATCCACTGTCATTACTTTTCCCCGCAGGTTAACCAGTTCACCCGATTTGACTTCGACAATATCTCCCGGGACGAATGGATTTTCCGTGTCTTTCAATGATGTTGTCTCGACTAAATTATTAAGATTATAATTTTCAATGCATCTAATTTTAAACAAAAAAAAAACTAACGTTCTCTCTTCAGGTCATCACTGGATTCTTGGAACTTTTCAAGTTCTCCAAGGGTTGGCTTCACACCGTCGGCTTGAACTGCATTGATTGGGAAGTACTTGTACAGAAATCCACGACGATAATGATTTCCCTCAAACATGATGAAATCTCCGTCCGTAACGATTTCTCCTCCAACTTCCTTAATGGCATCCTGATCGAAGAGTTTGGGCATCGGGCGTCTTTTGAGTTTATATGTTTTATCAGCTTCAGTCCGCATAGCTCCTCGTCGTCTTTGATAATCAACGCGAGGGATCAACTTCAGATTAACACGGTTTTGAGCAATGTCGACTAAATCAACCACCGCCAGATCATCCTTGAACATAGTTCTCTTCAGACGAACATATGAACCGAGTTTTAATTGTGGAATGTCTTTGACAACTCTCAAAACATCGACCATATCTTTGATGGGAACCATGGTGATTGTGAACTGATTAAGAGCAGAAAACCCTTCAATAGCTGACATGACATGAGATTGCTTGAAGGCCTCGATATAGATCATTCCTTTCAACCCTTCCTTGACTACGACCGATTTAATTTGGAAAGGCTAAAAGATGATTCTATTATAAAAACAAAACAATATTATTCTAACCTCGTTGGTGTGCTCAACAGCTAAGCATTTGCGCATTAAGTGCATCGCAACAAGTTTCTCTTCTCCCATTCGACATTTTACAATCCACAAGTTAGGATCTTTGGTGGACGGAAGATGCGAGTTTTTCGAAATATCATCCATTGCAGAGTCCTCATCATCATATTCTCCATCATTCTTGTCGGCTTTGTACTTATTCTCGAAGTATTTCTGAACTTCTTCTTCCGACATGTTTTGGAACTTGAAGCGATCCCGATTTCTTTGACTCATTTCCATTTCTTTCATTGCACGTTCTGCTTCTTCACGTTCATTCATTGCGTTCATTCGTGGATCATCTTCATCGTCATAATCATTGTCATCGTCCTCATCGTCATCATCAACTTCTACATCCCAAGCAAGAAAATCTCGACCGGATGGAGCTTTCTTCTTTCTCTTCTTATTCTTACTCTTTTTACTTCTCACGTTGTCTTCTTCTTCTTCATCCTCATCGTCATCATCTTCTTCTTCATTCTCAGAGTCACTTTTCTAAAAAAAAAAAATGAACAACAGCAACATATTTTCAAATACCTACCTCACTGTCCGATGCAATTTTTCGCTTACGATCTTTTTTAGAGGTTTTAATTTCGATATCGGAGCCATCATCATCATCACTCATAGTCTGGAAAAACATGGTTAAATTTGGAAAAAAACCTCTTAAACCAACCCTATCTTCTTCTTTGCCAGAGGCTACATCACTTTCGTCAGAGGACATCTCTCAGTACTGAAAAATCGATACGGTGAATGAGGAAATAATCTGGACAAGACTGAGCGAATTTATTTTGATAAGGCAAAATAGTGAAGACATAGTGAAGATAAGGCAAAATACTGAAGGGATTAACAAAAATATTGATTTAAAAAGTATCCTTTTTTATTCTTAGGGGAAGATGAAGAGGAACGTGAAAATAGTTCGACATCACGGAACAGAGACATAAAACCTAACGAAGAAGAAATCAATAAATAGAATACTAAATTTCAAGAATAGTGTGACGGTAATCAAAATTCGACATTTTTGAAAATATACGTTTTTATGAAAAGACGAGAAAATTCTAAATCTTTTTCCGAAGTGACCAAATAAAGTTTCTCAAAAAATTGTCGTCTGTTCGAATGCCTCTACCGCAATGCCGTGTTTGCGACTAGTGCCCAATATCTGACGCCAAAAACTCTGGTCTGTTCTATCGTTTTGTGTCGTTGAAATTCGTATGAAAACACATGTTTCCATGTTTTAAAAAAATAAAAAGGTGAAAAAAGAACATAAAATTCAAACGATAGAAGTTCATGAATTTCAGAAAATGGCAAGACTTATCAGCTTACAAAAAGATTGCATTATCCGGAGTTACGGTACTTTTGCTGTGGCTTCTGGGATTCACCGATAAAATGAGGGAGGTAATCAATGCGCTACACTAGTATTAACGAAACAGTAACACAGTTTATTGCAGGAAAGTTTTGAGAATTTCAATTGGCCCAATCTAAAAGAACAACAGGTTCCTGCTACGAGGTTTACCCAGTTCCCAAGCTGTAGATTTACTGATGATGATAAAAAGCTAATGATAATTATAAAATCAAGTGCAAAAAATGAAGCGGTCAGTTATCAAAACTCAGTAAGCTCATGAAAACTTTGAATGTTTTGAAGATGCGCGAGTCAGTGAGAAAAACCTGGGGAGTATATCGAAAAGAGAGACAAGTGGAAGTAATGCCAATTTTCGTTGTAGGACGAGTTGAAAATTTGGAATTGCAAAGAAGAGTCGAGAAAGAATCTGAACAGAAAAAAGATATTCTAGCAATCTCAGCGATTGATTCGTACAGAAACAATACGTTTAAGGTTAAAAAGATGCACTCAAAAGAGTTTCAAACGTATTCATTTCAGCTCTTCGCTGCTATAGATTATGCGGAAAATCCTATGAAATGTGAATCTCCAGATTACATTCTTTTAGTAGACGATGACTACATTGTTCACATTCCGAATCTTGTCAGCTTTGCTAAAACCAAAAATGAAAACGATCTTGTTTACGAAGGGTTCGTGTTCGACACATCTCCTTTCCGTATGAAAATCCACAAACATAGTGTCAGTTTAATTCAACTAAAAATCATCTTCTTCATATCTGTGTTTCAGATATCGCTTGCCGAATACCCTTATTCTCGATATCCTCCATATGTTTCCGCCGGAGCAGTATTTCTTACCTCAGGAACTGTGAAACGTTTTAAAAGTTTTATGAGAAGTTTGAAAATGTTCCCATTTGATGATGTTTTTACTGGGATACTTGCGAAGATGGTTGGTATACCAGCAACACACAATGACAACTTTGTGTTTTGGAGCCGTCGTGTGTCCCAGAAAGAATGGAATGATGGAATTATAGCTGTACACGGCTACGCAAGAAAGGATCTAGAGTACGAGTACAATCAACTTTTCGGGTGAACAAAACCAAAACACACTTGTGATTTTATTATTACATATCATCAAATTCTGTCAGCATGACAATAAAGAGATCTTAAACATAAAATATTAAGTATTCAATTAAAATCAATCATAGTTTTGCTCGTGCAATGTAATAATTCACATCACTTCCCAGCAGCATTCTTCCTTTTCCATCATCAATTGCAATCGAAATTGATTCTACTTTTCCAGTCCTATCATGATACGACTCGATAATCTGACCAGTCTCTGTGTTCACTTTGATTACTAGTCCTTCCACATCCGAAATGAAATTCGCGACCCAGTTAAGTGCTTGTGGAGCTAATATTTTTGTAATGAACTCGCGAAGAGAAGGGCTCTGCTCGAGGAATCGGTCGTTTTCAGAACGATGCGATGCAATTGGTACAAGCAGATGTCCGGCTTTTGTCAGCCGAATGTTATCAGGATAACCAGGAAGATTCTCGATCAAAGGTGCTGATTTAACTGAAGCGGTTGAATAATGATCTTGAGGAACCCAAATTTGCATTATTCGTGCCATTCCCATCTCACTGTAGAATACTCTCCATGGAGCATTTTTCGCTGCTCCCTTTTCAATACTGAGTTGAACTCCATTTGGAAAGTAAAGTCCGTCTTTCAGCACTCTCAAGTTCTTCTTTCGAGGGTCATAAATGAGAAGACGTCCATTTGGACGGTGTTCGAATAAATCCAAGATAAAATCACGGTCGTCAAATTTAGTGGACGATTCTGAGAAAATCACACGACCATCTGGAAGAATATCCAAATCGTTCAAGTATTTGATTGGCGGAGCGTTCTCGTCGTTCGATGGTATTTCACCGGCACCAAGAATTTTTACAACTTTTTGTTCTTCCCAATTGATAGCGAAAAGTCCCAAGTAGGCGTCAGCAATTACGAGTTCTCCAACGTCACTTAGTCTGAAAAATCAACAAATGAACAACCCTTCTCTTTTCTTTATTTTCAAGTCATTTGGTTTATTGAACTAATGACGAATCAGATTTGCATATCTTATCTTATCAGTTCGACACACACAAAAGAAATACACTCGATCTATCTCACCTCAATCCAAGTGGTCTTCCACATAAATGCATTGTTTTGTAGGTTCCATCACAGTCGTGATTTCCTTGTGCAAGTTGTACCGCATGAACAATTTTCTCCTTGCCATCTTTCATACTGATTTCAGCAATTATTCCGGTTTTGAATCCAGCATAAAGCTTCTGATTCTTTTCATCTAAAGCAAGAGATTCTGGGCCATAAACCTGATCTTCGAGAAGGTGTTCCGCATCAGTCAGACGATTGTTTACAGCAAGGACTCCTTCAAGAGGAATGTGCTCTCCCAGACTGAAAATTTTTATTTTTTCTATAATAAGTACCTATCAATCAACTAACTCGAATTCGACCGCTTTTATTGGTGCATTGATTATCCGATTTGTGAGCAGAGCAGAAATGAGTATAGAACCAATTATTCCGAGAATAATCTGAAGGGCATAACCACCTACGAATCCGAAAAAAGTTTGATTAGATGGATTCGATTTCTGGAATTAAACTGTTATGATATTTGCTTGATGATACAAATTACAAACTTTCTTCAGTTTTCCAATTTTTGGTGGCAAAGGAACAGATTTTCCACCGTCGTCGCTTCCCCGTCGTCTTCTGGCTTTTCCTTCAGAGTTCGCCATAAATGACTGAAATATCGAACGTTGACGGAGCGGATAGTAATAAGCAAAACACTATAAGCGAGTAAAGGTAACAGGAAAGACCGAAAGAGAAAACAGTGTGTTTACTTATTCGAGACGCAGGTCTTGTAGGCGAGGTCACCCTGGCTGCAAACAAGAACGTCGTGGACGATATGGTGAAGCTCGTACATAGACATTTGCATAGAGAGCTCCCGAGTTTTTGATAAAATCTTGGTACATTGGAGCGCTTTTGGAACATCTACAGTAACATTATCATATATCGGGGGTTAATGACAAAAGACTGTTTCGGGGAAGGGGAATGTGAGACAAAAAAGCATGAATCATATTTATTTTTTTAAGTTATAAAATAACAAAACGTGAGCATCTAAACGCTTCCTGTGAGTCAGCGTAAACAAATTTCAATACACTTCCAAAGTTTCTCGAAATTTTTCATTAAAGAAGTAAAAACCCAATGGAGAACATAGTATAGTCTATGTGTTAGTAACATCATTTACATATACAGTTGGTCCCCGAATTCAATATACAATTCATGCTAATTTACCTACAATTGGCCATCATTTCGAATCATTCTTCTCCCCCTCTTCTCCCGCTCTTCACTCTTATATTATCATGCCAATTTTTTGTGTCAAACACGCAAAACCGGCCAGCAGCGAGACGGGTCACTGATAGGGGCCGTTTTGGAAAAAGGGAAGATAGTATTGAGGGAGAAGAGAGATGCGACAAGAAGGATGGCAACTTGTACGCAATAGAAGAGATAGAGAGAAAGAATAGGACGGTGTCTCGATTGAACCGTAATCAGCGCACATTGTCTTTTACATACTATCTAAAGTAACATAAACATATTATTGTGTTGATGACTCCGGGAGGACACACAGCAAACGTCTCATGGATACGGTAGGCATTTCAATAATGGCTGTAAATAGGTTACTGTGTTACTTTGTAATTCTAACTCACTGATGATGTGTTCTATCTTTTCATAATTGAAAGATTGATAAAGATATCATGTGACCGATGGAAACACAAAAAATAGGAGAAGAGTAATCAGGGCGACCCATTTTGTTATTTCGCTAGTAGATTCATTTGTTCGGACTTTCTTTTCAGTACAATAATGAACTTTGCAATTCAACTATCTTGGGTGTTCCAACAAAAAATACACTCATTTGAAAATACGTTTTCTAAAACGTTTTCTACTCTTTTTTCACAAAAAAAAATAGTTGAACCGAATTCCAAATCCAACAGCTTGAGGTTCCGTTTGATGAAAACCAATAATTCAGTTTACTATTGGAATAGGATCTGAGAAACTATACTTTTTCAAATCGAAATTTTTCTGAAATTAAAATAAGTTGATCAAAAATAAGTATCAAGATGTTTTCAAACATAACACCATAAGACTGATATTCTAGATTCCAAACACAATACATTCAGTTCCATTGATTTCTCCATTCCAGTTTTAGATCCCCTTTACCAAAAAAAAACAGTTATCCATTACTTCCGAGACATTTCACGCTTATGGCAAGCATTTTCAGTTCATCAAAAAGTTAAACACTTGAACTAGCTTAAAATTCGTAAATTCTGCAATGATCAGGTAAATATATATATTCACATGGTTTTTCCTCAATTCTCGATTCCGTCTCCGGCCTTTTTGTGACACCGTACGCAGAAAATGTTGCCATCTGCTGCGAAATTTCGCCCACTTGCTGATAAGAATTGATCAAAACCCAAATAATTGGTGCTAAACGTTACATGTGTGCTGACCGGCTACAATCGTCATCTTCTAGTACATTTGCCCTTCCACATCTCTTTGTCTTCTCGCCTCCCTCATCATATCATTTATATCTGTAGTCACCTTTCATTAAATATCCTTTCTGTGTTTTCCATCTCCTCATCATATTCTTTTTCATATTTTGCCCCCTTTTGCTGCTTATCTTTGTTTTCATTCCGAAAGTGTGTGTGTATTGTTTCCATTGATTGAAAAAAGTTGGCAATGTGCCAAAGTCCTGATTTCCCAGATCGAGATAGAGTGTATGTCTCTTTCCCTTTTACCACTCGTCATTCGTTTCCTATCCATCTTCTACTCACCTTCATACTCTTCACCCTCTTTCTCCATACAGTCCCTACCTCACTCTCTCTCTCTGTCTTCCAATGGTCCTTTTGACGTCACTCTTGAGGCCTTCCAATGGTCCGTCTGACGTCAGTTTCGCGCGTTCTTTCTCTTCAACGGGGCTATTTTGAATCAACCCTTACTGTGCTTACCAGTTCTTTTGGATTCTATCTGAATATTGTGTCAGATAGAGTTCAGTGAGATTAAAGTACAAAGAACATGCTCTCCTGTTTTTTTGTTGATACTTTCCCATTTAATCCTCCTAAAATTACAATTTCAAGGTTATTTATTATTGATTCCATTCATTTTAACTTCTTATCAGCGCATTCAATAATTGATTTTGACGTTTATTAGCTTGACCGGAATTCGGTCACAGAAGCACTTTCAAACAATCACTATCGTTAAAAACTGTCATTCCTTTTTTCATTTCATAACCGTTTGAGTTTTGTGAAGAACATCCATTAGTATTACAAACTTGATTGAGTTTTTATTTTGAGTAGATACAAAAAGCAGATGACGGTTCATTAGTGGGCAAGGTTTTCCTATCTTGATCGTAATCTCTGAAGTGACATTTTATTATTGTCTTCTAGGAAAGTACACATCTCTTTTGCACCAGATGGTTATTATCTAGGGTTGTAAATCCATTGTTTGTCTAGTCTGGTCATTGTTTCGTTTCCCACTTTTTTTTTATTATTATCTCTTTTTACAAACTTCACTTGTCTTATCTCGTTATGCTATTTCTACTCTTTGATAGTTGAAGATCAATAGAGTGGGATTCAGGCTCATCTCTCCCTTCATTAGATTGGTCTTTTTTCTATAAATCGCCACCGCTTAGCCTTCTTCATATCACTTTTTGACATCATTTTCCATAAGTATTGTTTCATTTTTCCAGGTAGTTACTCGAATTGCGCGAAGCCCGAATCGTCTCCGATCGCTTTTGAGTTTTTGCCGGACGGCCCCCGTCACAAGCGGGCGCCAGCCTAACTCCCGCCGCAAAGTTAAAAGGTTCATTTTTCTGGCATGGAACTCATTCTCTAATAACCCATTTGTCATCGAAATTTGGGTTCTGTTTCAACAACAGTCTTTTATAGACTTCACGAGAGATCTCCGCTCATCAAGTGTACTCACAAACATCTCAAGAAATCAAAATGGTCCCAAACGATGTTTTCCAAAAGTTGCTTTACGATCTGTTCTGTATGTGGCATGGTGTCCAACGTCACTACGATCCACCGATTCCTGATAGTGAGGAGCAACGAATGCAGAAGGTTTGTGTGAAATTTTACGTCATTTCTAGTGTTTGATGCAGAATATGATTGTCTAGAAACGGTAGAATGAAAAGAGCAAAGAGCGCACACCGTCTGCCTATCCTTATTTCTTATGGGAGATAGAGAGTGTGTGAGACGAAGAAACACAGACATAAAAGGTCATGAGAAGAGTATCGTGTTATGTAGTCAATATAACAACTCAGATCAATGCACAAGCTGAAAATAGTTTTATAGTTGAATATAAAAATTATCATTTATTAGAGAATCAAAGTTTTCGATGGAAAACTTCATAAATTTTTATAACCCATTTGAACCAGCTGAAAATAGTGTTCTAGAAAACAAGAATTTGATTCATATGTGAAAATCTAATCTATGATCTTTAAGGTTAAAAATTTGATCTGCAAACTTCTCACTGAGATTGATGGACGTGTCAACCGCATCAAACAAAACAACAGTCATCAACGAGGACAAGATTTTTATGAAGAATGGACGATGCTCACGTGGAATGTTTTGTGCATTACAAACCGTCTTCAGAACAGTCTGTCACAAGTTGTCGTTTCGAATGAGGATAAAATGATATATTCTCGTTTGAATCAGGCACTTGTTGAACTTGTCAACTACTCGAGAGACTTCCTTCCATTCCCATCAAGTAATGAAATGGATCCAGAGTATGTCATGTTGAGAGACAAAATGAATCAGACAATGATGAGTCTTCATGGTTTGTATCGTCAAATGAATTCGGCCATGTATCAGACACCTGATGACGTGGAGAGCTTCCGAATCCATTTACAAACTTTTGGAGATGATATTCTTGTTCCTTGTCTTGAACAGTACAAAACTTTCTGTAACAAGAATTGTATGGCTCTTTGGCAACAAGTACGATCTGTTCAAGTAGAGAGGATGAGAGATCAAGTCAAGGATCATGGATCTTCGATTGAAAATCTTGTTTCTTTCTATTCCAATATGACTTATGTGTTGGCAGTTCTTGGCGCCCGCTTGCAGGGATTCCGTTACGATTTGACAGTGAACAAGAAGTTCTTCAGTTTTGATCCAGTTATTCATATGTCTGAAGCTGTTTTTGCTGCTCTCGAGCTGCTAATGTCCAATTGTGTCTTGGCTACAGAGCCATCAACCAGTGCTATCTTGGTCACCAACAACTTATTTGCGTGAGTAGTTTTCTTTCTAAACATGTTGTGAGTTCATATTATTCCAGAATGAATTGTGGAGCATTGGCACGTGGAGTCGTCTTCAAAGACTTCGAGATCCAAGTTGTTTCGGAAGAAACAGCTGAACATATCCAATCCGAAATGTCTCGACAACGTCTTCTCCAACATCCTGCACCAATTGGAAATGTTCCATCTGCAGCTCTCCTTGCAATGAAACCAACAACGGGAACGAAAAGGAGCAATGCAGCCAGTAACTCGGATTCTGCAAATAACACTGCTCATAAGAAAAGTGATGTGAACAGCAAGGAAAGTGTTATTATTTATCCAGTATACAACGCAAAGAACAGATACTGGGCTGCCAATTACCCCCATTTGTTATGCACCACACGACAGAAAGGCCGTCAGTCAATGCACAGTTCCTATCAAGATTTGTCTCCTTCTGGAACTAGCTCATCTACAAACAACGATAAGCAAGGAAGTGGAAAACGACCTATTTTCTATTTTCATATCAAAGCAACGATGTTTTCTCCATCTGGCAGATTCGCAACTGCTCATACTTTATCACTTCCGTTCACGATTGCTACAAGAAGAAATCAAGATTGTCAAGTTCAAAGAATGATGTCTTCATATACAGCTACAATCTTCTGGCTATACGGATGTAACAGTCAAGATGGTCTTCTGTTGCAATGGATTGACGGTGGAATGCATTGGGACCATTTCAAACATTTGTTCAAACAGCATTTCAAAGTGAATGCAGACGTTCAGAGGAGTCTAATTGACAATGATTTTGAACTATTGAAATACAAACTACAGTGTCCGGACTGCTGTTCTGGACAAGATGGAGCGAGAATTAATGGAGTTCAACGTGAGTTGAAGAGTGCTTTCATTCTATGGAGCCCTTAAAAGTAGTGACAACTAAATTTGTTTCTTTTCAGAAATTGTCACATTCAAAAACGTTCTCTGCCCACATCTTCGATATGAATGCAACAGTACAAATGTTCGATTTTCGGTTTGGCGTGGAATGCTTGAACTTCTTCAAATCTTCCATGATACAAGAAACAACGTCCGAAAACTGTGGGAAATGGGAATTTTGATGGGTTTCTTAGAGTTTGCGGAAGTGGATAGCCTCTTGGCAAAGCACAAATCAGCGCTTATCATGCGTCTTTCTTTCGTCACTGGAGGTGAGTAATTGGGAGAGGGAGTGAAAGTGTCATGGACATTCTTGCTGTTTCGAGGAGAGGCAAATAGGTTGAAGAAATTGTGACCAAACAAGGAAAAAAGAACTATTGAAGCGCTTTGAAATGTTTGATCTCTTTCAGGGACTATTTGCTTCACTGTCAAATCATTGGCTCATACTCTGGATGCATGTGCAACACGTCCGATTCATTTAGAACCATTGGATCTCAAACGACTTCAACAAAAATGTCTAAAAGATTATCTGCGAGACATTGCAGATGCAGAGAAAGTGAAATATATTGTAACATCCAGCAATGAATTGATCAAAGTGGAAGAGATGCTTGATATGTTGAAAGAGGTCGGAGGAAAACCAGAGAGTCCATCAGAGAGCCGTGAGATTTCAAGTAATATTACTCATATGGGTGATATTGACACAATGCAACATATCAAATTCACTGCAATGAGAATTGCTGTGGTCACTTGTAAAGTGAAACCACCATCTGCGGATCAAGAGGAAAACGATGGAAGGTTAGTGAATCCCGAATATAGTAACTTTGAAAGATATATTTTTGTTTATAAGTTTCAAATTCGAAATTTCAGTGGAATGAATCGCCTCACAGCGACATTGGGCACCCAAGACGACGAGTTTCTCAAAGAATTCGTTCATCTTGCCAACGTCTATGGAAAAAGTAAACAAGATTTGTATGAAGCTTTGGACTTTGTCAACGACCCGTTCCAAGCACCTGGACCAGTTCGAAAGACTTCTTCAATTTATGACAGTAATCGCCAACACCCGCTTGCTCCTCCTCCGATTTCTCAGAATATGCAAACCAGTTTGATCTCTCCACCTCCAGCCAAGGTACGTATTCCTTCCACATCTCAAAATACATTTCATTCTTTTTCTCAGTTGGTCCGAGCCGACTACGATCCTCCAACATCAAACCCGATGATGCGAGTCAGCTGCTCACCACCAAAGGTACCCATAATGGTGGCTACTTTGAATCGAAAGAAATGATTGCTTTACAGCCGTCATCCCAATTACCATCACCCAATCAGACGACTCTTCCACATATGTACAACAACGGTGTGCCAATGATTTATGAACATCATCAGCCACATTTTCAATTCTGATTTCCGAATGTATTTCTTCTCGTTTTCTCACTTCTATTTATTCCATATATTTACGGGTATTCTTGATTTTTAAGGCTACTACTACTACTATTAATCTATTCAATCCAATAACGTGTATATTATAATCCTCATGAACCAAAATCTAAATATGTGCACCTGAACTTTGCTCAATCTGAATGAAATTTCAACACAAGTTCTTATAGCCACAACTTTATTATCAGTATTATTAGTATCATAGATACAAATATGGAAGGGGTTGAGAGTTTTGATTCATTTTTACAAAAATACAAATGGTTCCAAGTGGAATGAAGGAAACTACAGACAGTCGAGGAAATCAATTATTAGTCGGGCGTTTTAATAAAGAAGTACAATGGATTTATTGAAGAAGATAAGCGAGACAGTTCTCGAGATTTGATCCATTTGCCTTGATGGCAGCGACGACAACGTTGTAGTCAAATCCCATTTCGAGAAGACGATCGAAAGTCTGAAATATTGAAATGAGGACAATATTCTATTCAGAATTAGTTTTACCTTTTCAGTCTCGTCATTGTATGCTGGAAGAGAAGCTTCCTGCTCTGGGACAGCAACTGGGGCTGGAGCTTCAGCGACATCAGAGAATTCAAGAAGATCGTCATCATTTGCTTCCTGGTTTTGTTGTTCTTGCTCTTGTGGCTGTTGTTGTGGAACCTCCACATTTATGAAATCTCCCCAAGTTGGGCTGGAACTTTCAAAGTCCGATGAAATGTTCTCAAACGATGAGTGAATGGAAATTGGAGCTGTAGCTTGTGGAGCAACAAAAGCCTCTGGTTTTGGTTGGACGGACTCTTCTGGTTTTGGTTCAGTAACTGGAAGTGATGGAACGACAATCGACTCAACAGTTGGATATATCTGCTCAAAAAGAAGTGGTGCAGAAGCAGCGACTGGAGTTGGAACAATTGGTTCAGATGGCTCAGCTGGAGTTGTTGGAGGGACAACATTGTGTGGAGCAAGAATAGCTCTCATGATAGCTTCGAGTGAGTTGTATGTCTCGGCAGGAGTTACAGTGACTTGCTCGGAACGGAGTTCTTCTTCTAATGGTTTGAAGTTCAACTCAGCAAGTTTTCTTTGCAACTCAGCAGTGCTGGCATCAGCTCTTCTTTTGGCTTCTCTCAATTGCTCGTCAGCTGCAGCAGCGGCTAGAGAAGATGAGCTGAGCTTTTCAGCTGTCTTTTTGTAGACGGTCTTCTTCTTGGCCTTCTTGATTTTAGGTCCAGTTGAAGACTCTGGAGCCTTTTTGGATGGCTCAGCAACCTTCTCAGCAGCTTGTGGAGCTGCACCGAAGTACTTCTCCTCACAATGTCTCTTCAAGTTGTCAACCTTCTCCTCCATTTTCTTAACTCCAAGTTCCATTGTTGGTCTATCAATGACAGTTTTTCCAGTGGAAGTTTGGAATCCTTCAGCCATATCAATGAAGCTCTTGCTGCAGATGTTGAGAGCGTCCTTGACGAATGCTGCACTGTTGACGAGAGCAGCACGAGTTTCCTCATTGAACAGATCTGGAAATATGTTGTAGTTTCAGTTTATCGAATGCATACACTTACTAGATTCTAGTCCGGTTGTCTTATTCTGAGCTGGTGCTGGTGCAGCAGCTGGGGCTGTAGTTGGATTTGGAACTGGTGCTGCAGTTGGAACTGTTGATTGAGAAACAACTGGAGTGGGTGGAGCGTAATTGAACACTTGTTTATAGACATGATCCCTGGCCTTGATGTAAGCTGGATCATTCTCTCGGAATCCACAGGAGTTTCTGTTTTGCATGTAAGCTGGGAAGACATTCTTCGGAGAGTTGCGAGTCACATACGACGGGATCGCTGTTTTGGATGGATGAACGATTCGAATCAAGGCATGCTCGTAGTGAACTGATTTCTTCTCGCACTGTTCGCACAAGTCATAATCAGCGCATTCGAGACACTTGTAACGATGTCCGATGATGTCTCCAAGGCATGCATCACAGGATGCTGAATGCTTAGCTGGTGGGAATGGTCTATTGACTTTCTCAGCTGGAGCAGATTGCTTTTGATCCACTGCTTGAATGGATGCAATCTTGGACTCTAAACCAGACAAACGTTCCACTGCATTCTGAAGCTTCTCAAGATTCTTCAGAGTGGATTCTTGATTCTGTTCAATGCGTTTGAGAGATGCGCTACTCTTTGATTCACGCTCTCCTTTGGAAGACTTCTTGGCTGGTGGAGCTGATTCCAAGCGAACGAAAAGTTGCGGAGTACGAGAGAATGAAGTGATGCGAATTTTAGACATCACTTGCTCGGAATCCGTGAACTCGTAGATTGGTCCATTGACATCTCCTGAAAACAACTATTATGCTCTAAAACTTGTTATTTCGCTTGCAGTCTCACCATAGTAAAGACGGTACTCGGCAGCTGGGAAGAGCTCTTGCGCCTTCTCAGAAATCTGCTGAAGAGCTTGGTCATTCTTCAGAATCATCAACACCGATTGAGGATTGTGAGTCGTGTAGAAGGTAACACGGACTTGCATTTGATGTGGAGCAGATGATGTTGGAGCAGCCATCTGAAACAAAAAGAAAATGAAACTGGAAATTAAAAGTAGTGAAATGAGGTAAGAGAATTGCGAAATCTACCAATTTCGTAATAATGTTTCACCTACAGCACAGTCATCAGCTGATTGTGTTATATTTCAACGTACATTTGGAAGATTACATGTAACTAAAACTTTGAGTAACGTTATGAAAGTAAGCACCAAGTTAAACTTGAAGAACAAGCCACTATGTTTGAAATGGGAAATAAAAATGGAGATGTTTACTAGAAGTAAAAAAAAGAAAGTAAAAGAAAGAAAAGAGAAACGAGAGAAGAACGAAAACACTCAAGACTTCAATGTTCAAGGTGGTAACTGAGATATTTGGAACATTTTGAATAAAAGGTTATTCTTTCTCTCGGAATATTGATTGTGAGAAAGTGTTCTCGAAGTATTGTGAAGCTAAACGTGCCTTCTGGTGTTGCTGTGCAATGAAAGAGAACGAGGCAGTCGGCATCTCTTTCTCTACTTCTCTTCATCCTATACACTCAGTCTACAACATAAACACATGACCGGGGGCCCCTCGGAATATTGATTGTCCCTCATCATAAGAAGAGCGCGAAACGCAGAAGTAAAACAAATTCAGAAATAGTGGGGATAAACAGGATACGTTAGGGAAACGATGAAAGGCTACGCATATCTGGGTGAGCGCTCCCAAAAGGAGTGGATTTTGGTGTTTTCGATAATAAGAAGGAAAAATAGCTGAACATTGTGGTTTTAGGTATATTAAAAAGATGAACATATGGGACAGAAATGATAAGGAATTTGCAAGTCAACAGACACACTGTACAGCTGATGTATTTATCATCGAGAATGAGATAGAAATGAGAAAAAGAAGAGAAGAAAGGAGGTGTGATGTCATGAAAATCGAACTGAACAAATATTATTGTGAAATAGAAAGGTACTCAAGTGGGAATTCAAAAATTTACATTGTTTTTTGAAATTAAGTGTGGGTATCCTTACAGTAACCTTTGGAAAGTCGTTTTTCGAGATCGAAGTTTAAATTGATTATAAGTTTTAAAAAGTCTGTTGACTTTTTTCAGAGGGTAAATAGAAACTCAATTACCAGTGCATCATTAACAACACCAACTACTCGATAGGAAAACCTGCTAACAAGAATACAGGCTGTAGAACTCGAGGAAAATTCTCTATTATAACTTGTATTAGTAGAAGGTCTGTCATGCCTATGCATCTGATACTTGTTTTTTTATTTTTGGAGGGATAGGCAATGATCCATGTTCAGCATAACACAACCAATTTTAAGCCCTTTGATAATGCGTAGATATGTCATTCAACTAACCGATTTTTTGGTCAACTCTTGGTCTTTCAATAGTTCTTCTATTATCTCCTTCATTTCCATGTCCAACGAGCTTGAGTCTTTGAAGAAACAGAAAGCGTTCAAATGCTGAGAAGTTGTTTCATACTGAAAACAATATAAACACACACTTTATTTCAGAATATAAAAAGTTTGCTCAATTTGATTCAAGGAGCCCGATTGATACAAAAAACGTACATTGAGATTCGGAGATGTTCCATTTTGAACCTTGCTACTTTTAACGCGATCTGGAAGGCCGAGCTTCCTGTTCTTCTCGAAGAAGCTCTTCTAAAAAAGGATTAATCAGGAAGGATCTTGTGTTCATAGTATCCATGAATGTATTCTAAACGGAAAATGCATTCGTAAAGTTTCGTCTTAGAGAAAGGAATAATAACGTTCTATGGGTACACCTTCACAAATGTAGTACTTACCCATTTTTTATAAAATTCCTTTTCTCTCTCATTAGCCAAATTCTCGAAGAATTGCACCGAGGAGGTACATGCCTAAATAAGTTTTTATGAGTATTTGTTTCAGGAAAGACCACGAACTTGAGGTTCCTGAATCTGATCAGTTGCAATGACTCCGTCATTTGATTCATCGTGCCTGTTACTCGAATTGGATTCACTTTTCGAGGGACTTGAACCCAATACCAGGGATTGCTGACGCCCCGTTGGTGTCAATAGAGAAGCACGAATAGTAATTGAACTCTATAAACATTTGGATTTTAATACTACGTTTATGAGAAAGTTTATTCAATTCACAAGTTTTGGATAGTGTTCCGTTAGGTTCCTGTAGTTTGAATATATTCAATTTGCTAAAAGAATGAAGCAACAGTAACCGGTGCGGTTCATTTTCGAGAACGACAGTTATTTACTAGACCTTTACTGGAACTGAATACATTAGATTGGCCGAATTAACAAATGTTTTATGAATATGATCTAGTCCTCATTTCTTGTACTAAAAAACTGAAATAAAAAATGACTCTTTTTCAAAAAATGATAGTTAGGGATACGAATGCCTATGCAACTGAATTTTGTAAGTTGACTTTGTTTATTCTTTCTTTTGTGTAGGAAACTTACACTAGAGTTGTTCGCTGACGTTGCAGGTGTCGCACGCATCATGCTGCATCGATTTTATAAGGAAAGCGGAAGAACGAGAAGCACGCGCAATTGGTACCAAGACAGTGAATGCAGTTGGAACGGCACGCGAGGGGGAGGGGCTTGCACGTTCAAAAGAGAAGGAGTGTGGTATACCGGGAAAGAGAAAGGCCGTATCGGAAAAGTGAAGGTCTCTCCATTGTGTGCATTTTATTGGGAACCATAAACGCGGCGAGTCTTTTTGTGAGCTATAGGCTCTAATTCTATATCCAAATTGTTTCTCACAACTGTTGTTGTCTCTGAACGAAAGTTTGCTACAAAGCTAGAGTTAGACAATTTGTGATTTATAAAGAAAAACAGTTAACATCAACAAGACATTCCTAAGAAAAAACTACAATAATAGAATGAAAGTCTAATGGATTTCGTCTCTGAATGATCTTCGTGATTTGTCCTTGTATGTGTAATCCGGCTCTTCTTCCCATAATCCCAAGTTTCTTTCTCTTCCAATTTCATCCTGATAATAGAAACAATTAATATTCGATTCATAAAACATTTTCTTACCTGTTTGTTGTAGTTATGCTGCATCATTAAGTATTTTATTCTCTTTCTCAATTCGTGCCACCGTTTCGGTGAATTCTGTTTCAGTTTCGCGTCGTATAAGTTACGATAATGAATCAATTTGATGAGCTCATTTGCTTTATGTTGACCAGGGAACCCACGAAGCCAAGTAGGTGTGTGATACTGTAGTTGAGCAGGATGAACTGATCCGTCGCCAAGAAGATCAATGTAGTCATTTTGTCCGAAACGAGCGGCTTCATCACTCCATTGATCACGAACTTTGTAGGCTGGACGGGCAACTGGCACTTTGCAGTCCGGTATTCGAGGAAGAGGATCTACTCCTTGCTGATGATAACGGAATGTGTATCCTGAAACGAGATAATGAGTTCGCATGTTGCGATGAGATTTTATAAATTTTCAATATATAGACCCGACTCACCGGCATCGGTGTATTTAGCAGTTGACTTTTCTCTGTCATCAACAACTCGTGGTACAGAACTGCGGTCATGGAGCCCTCGAACAGACGTCGTCCTAATGATGGCTGTGAATCGAGTTATACTGGTAGAGGCCATTACCTGAAAAAGTTAACGTCAAGAAAAAATAGATGAGAGTTAACAAAAATAATTCAAAAAGAGTAAGCAAAAATTTCTTGACCTACAAAGAATTTGATCTTATTGTTGATTCAGACGCGGGGACTTTCGTTGTTTTTTGTGAAGGGAGAACATACACAACCGAGAACTATTCTTTCGGTTTTTTTTTCCTTTTCAAAATTTCTGTTATTGCTCTCCTCTAAGGAAACATTTTTTTAGAACATTTTTCGGTGATGGCTTCTAGTACTCCTTCGAACGAAAATGACGGAAACATGTCCAAAAGCGAAGCGCTTTTTGACCATACTGTGGACTCCAAAAAACCGTTGGCAGAAGACGATTTTCTGTTCTATTTTTATCTCTCTCAATTCCAAAGTCCGACTAAAAATGTGATTGTTTCGTGTGAGGAAGTAGTCAAACAATGTATGGAAGAAGAAACGACATTGAATATGAATCGTCAGCAACTCGAAGAATCGTCAAAACAAGATCAGGAGCACGACGTTTTCGTTAGTTTGACATATTTAGTTTTTTTTAACGTTTTTATTTCAGATGTACAAACTCTTCACAAGAAAGAAATGCCAAGGGAGAGCGAAGAGATATCTCAGAAAAATTGAGAAGAAGGAAAAAATTAGAGCTCAACTGTCAAAGGTAATACGTCCACAATGCGAAATATGTTTTTTAATGTTTTAAATTTAGATTCTGAAACTCGGTTTGGAACAAACTTCGCTTCTGACTAGTAACACCGATCTGAACTATGCCCAGCAAAAAGAGAAGTTCGTAAGCAACGCGAAAGAAGAATCAATCGCTGATGAAAACAATGCACAGCAGAACAATGAGAGCACTGGCTCTTGAAATCACGATCGATCGATCGGTTATTAACAACAAAGTGTACCACTGGCAACTAGCAACTGACAAACTATCTAACAATCTATTGTAACCATCTTAAACTTTACTATATCATTGTTCTTCCTATTAGGTAATATTGACTTATATTATTGCTTTTAAAGTGTGTTAAACTAAGGCGATGCCCGTGATAATAAAAAAGTGAATGCGATTCTTGAACAACAATCCCCAAAATGCAAATGTGAAGCCTTAAAAATGTAAAGCAAAAAAAATTATTAGTTTGTCCTCGAGGAGTACACTCAATCAGCGAAGTTTGTCCCGTAGGCATTACATTTGACGCCAGAGAACACATACTTGTATTTTTTTTTGGAAAAAAGAACTCGTGATATTAAACTTTCGAGTTTCATAATCAAAAGTTAATTGCAATTGTTACTGGTTTTAAACATGATTTTGAGGATATTTTAGACTTCAGTTCACTGATTGTGCGTCTTCTTCTATTTACACCTCCGGAACTAGCTCCTCATCTATGATATTTTACAAATCTATATCGTATTTTTGAAACAAATATGTAATCTCTATGCACGTTTTACCGACTCCCTCATTATACAGCTCTATATTCTAGACAAAGAATCCACGTTGCAATAACCTCTTATACAAAACCAACTCTACTTCTCTAAGTATCTCACTTTTCATGCTGTAGGCTTATGTATATTGCAACAAACCAAAACTGTTTTTTGGAGATTAACCTCGTCTTTTTCTGAAGGATTAATTCGATCGGTGAATCGATTTTTTCCGACGGAAATGTACTTTTGCTTCTCATATGCCACGTCAATGTAAACAAATCTAACACGCATGTTGTTGAGTTGCCTCCCATCTTGCACTTCGAATATACTCCACACCAACAGAATTGTAGTAGTTCTTGGTTGTTTTTTCGTTCATTTTCTCTTCCGTTATGTTCCTTCTCATTCATAGAGTAACTGACCTCATTTGGTCACTTCTACACGACATTTCTTTTCTTCTTCACTCTTCCCTAATTGATGCTATTTTCGCTTCCATTTTTCTGGAATCTTCTTTTGTGACATCTGTGACTAATACTGAAGAATCGTTTTTTTTCTTTTCAGTGTTCCATCGATGAAACTACGACTTTTTGTCGTGTTTCTGGTCTTCTCGGCTGCTTCGCGTGCTGATGACAAACCATCAGTCGATGTAAATCCGGAAGACGTAGACGATGTAAAACCACCCATTGAAGAAGATGATGATGGGAAAGAGCAACCGCTCGAGAAAGTAACAACTCCTGCAATTTTGACCATTTTGAGTTCTACAACAAAAATAGTTGTGCCTTCGTCTCACATTGCCCCCATTCCCGCAGCCTCCAATTCAACCAACGTTGTAAGTTTTGGGAAAAACGTAAAATAGAGAAACAAACAAACAATCTCAACTCAGGAAGTGAAACCTGAACACGAGAAGAAAGAAGAGCTTCTCACTGGAAAAGACGAACTACCTCCAGCTAAAACCGATGCTGTTCAAGAAGCAACCACCATCGTTATTGAAACTCTCGCTCCAATAGTTCCAAAAGCTCCAGAAAAAGCAGAAGACGTGAAAGAAGATGAAAAAGAGAATGCAGCTCCAGAATTTGAAGCCAAACAAGAAGTTGAAGGAGGAAAAGGTGAAGAAGATCCTGATGCAAATGTCGACAAACCTGCTGCTGTTGATCCTCCAAAAGATGAAGCTGATGGAGCAGCTAAGGAAGATCGGGAAACACCAGCAGTTGGAGCAGAAGGTCTTCACGAAGCTGTGGAAGAAGCTCGGGGAAATCCTGCACCAGGTGTTCCTGTTGCTGATAAGAAAAAAGATTCAGCAGACGAAGAGCAAACGTTGGAAGCTGAACCTGTGGCTCGTCCCCACCGATTCGATTCATCTGTAAGTTTTACAGATAATGTGATGCGCAGATGAGCATACACCTAACCTTGCATGCCTCTTCAAACAAAATCATCAAAAAAAACATTAAAACGAACAACAAAGCTTCTTGTTTTCAGAATGAATTTCAATCCAGTTACCAAAAAATTCGTGGCTCTGAAGAAGAAGGAACAGGATTCATGTCATTCTTTTTCATTGCTTCTTTTCTTGTCATTGCCATCTACTTGCTGCAACATAATAAGAAAAAAATTCTTGGTATGTGTTCTTATCAGAATATCAAGCGAATTGGTTATAAAATTATCATTTAATCGAAAAAATACTCCGTTTTGGACATGATCTCATGATTTTCCTTCAGGTTTAATGTTCGAAGGTAGAAGTGGAAAAGGATCTCGTTCACGAGGTGGAAACGTACGATATCGCCGACTCAGTCAGAATGAATCCGGCAACTAAACTTCGATTTCTAATCTAATAATTAATATCATATTTCTTGTTGAATTCTTTACTGGTATATAGTCTCCACTTTTCGTGTGCATTTTAAACATTTTCATCTTCAAATAGCTTTATGTATTCGCCCCCTCCCGTTAATTTCTTTCCTTCTTCACCAGCTTTTGCCTTGTCAATTCACTTTTGTATGATTTTTTTATTCCGTACGGTTCGACACTTTTCTGTGCCTTTTTGTCTTATGTTCTTAATGGAATACATCCCTCGTCCAGACAGATTATCCGTGTTTCATTTCTCAGATTGGTAAATGTTGAATAACATATTTCTTAGATCGGGTGGGATCATCACTTTCTTCTCGTTACGTCCATATCCAGATTACGTGTAGATTGATGCCGCCATCGGAGAAACCGCCGTGATATAGTCTAGGTCGCTAAGATCAACAGGGTCCAGTCAGGTTTCACCTACGCTTTCGAATTTCCATAAACGCTTCGTTTTCACCTTGAGAATAGGCGGGCAACCCATTGTCGTCGGAATGTCGATCATTTATCAGCGACTTTTTGGACTTTGCGATGAGACTAGAAACAGGGAAGAATATTGCAACGATTAGCCGCTTTCCGCCCGCCCAGAAAGCTTACAAAAACGTGTTAATCATTAAAAAAAAAGAAGAAGCGGAGATATCGTATTACACTCCCTGATAACGAATAGTCCAAGAGTTCAGGACAGCAAAAAAAAGCGTTTTCAGATATATTCAGGAATAAACTGAGGACGATGAAGCGAATGTTTGAGAATCTAGTAGGCAACCCTATGTATTGAAGTGTCAATCCTATCAAAGTTTGCAGATTCATTTTATTTATTTTCTTCTTTTTTGAAGCAGAATAAAGTATGAAGCATAAGGTTTATCAAAAATGATACAAGGAATTCCCTTCAAAGGAAAATGTCTCCATGGCACAGTCGAACTGGAATCTGCCAGACTGACTTCGAGAGATCATTTTTGTGAATTAGAAAATTCATTCTCTGAAAAGCTAACAGTTTCGGAATGAAATCAAGGAAAATGTTGATGAGTTACTATACACGACCTGTCTAACTGTACAGTAATTTGTGAAGTAAGAAAATGATGTTTGAAAACGGAAATAATTAGAGGCCACACGCCAAAGAGAAAGTACGAATATGTACTGTATAACTTGACGAATCAATGGAATCAATATAAAACTCAACTTGTTTAGTAACTGAAGCCTCTTTAGAAAATTCATGTTCCACTGCCGCACGGCTTCTCATCTTCAAAATTCATTAGGGATATTTTCAACTTTTAGAATCTCAATGAAGACTGTGACACTTATAATGTACCGATGATCTTTGGACCATATTTCAAAATGAGAGAATCTCGACCCGAGAATCAGAAGGCGGGGTTTAGATTCTCGACAATTTTCATTGAGACCACATGTTTTTGCATCTTTTGCTAAACTTAGAATCAATTCTAGAATATTTTTAAGTCAATTAAACCATGGCAGATTTAATTCATAAAGAGGTAAACTATTTTTCCAATACATCCAGTTATCACAGCTTTCGAAATTCATTTGTTCTCAACGTTTGAATTTGCAGATATCGGTAACTTTGAAAACGGATGTTTGAGATATAAATTAAAGAAATTTTTATAATGCAAAAACTGAAAATGGCCCGATTCCATTTGCTCAAGTTATCATCCATCCACAGTTAGATGTCAAATGAACAATACCTCAACTTTTCTGTGTCTTATCTTACTTTGATCTTACTTTTTTCGTATTGACCTCCCATAGTTCAGTTTTTTCACACGAGCTAGTTTTTTTTGTCACTGAAGTTTTCTTGTTTTCTCAATTCTGTCTCCGTTCTTATACCTAAAAAAGAAGTGATCTATTACCTGTATTTTCTGTATCAATTTTCTCATTATCTTCAACCAAAACACACTTTCACGCACTTCTGATGACACCGATGTTGCCATCCGTCGCCCGTAGTTTTATCTCTTGTAATTCATTGTCCTTTGCGACCATGGAAAGACACAAAAAAGGCTAGACGGGTTTAGGTTGCGCAAGCGAAGGGTAGGAGGAAGCCAAGCGCAAAGATCGAAACAGTAAAAAAGTGTCGACTGCAAGAGGAAGCTATATATATAAAATAAAAATTAATTTTTAGAAAAACCCTTGGAGTGAAATGTGCTCGGTAGCACTAGCCCGTTTTGAAATCTAGGAACATCCGATTCGAAACCATAATTTTCAAGTGAAAATAAAAAACAATTATAAATATTCCACTGAGAGTTTTGGGGCATACATGTCCAGGGCCGGGCCCGGCCGGCCCGGACTTAAACTATTAAATTTTGAATGCCAGAAAAAAATTTCCACTTTCCGTGAAATTAATTGACTTTTCGTAAAATATGTTCGTTTCTCGCGAATAAGGGACATTTCTCGAGTAAATGCCATCCATTTCATCCGAATTCAATACATTTAGATTGAAAACAATCAATTTTGGAGACAAAAAGTCCATTTCAGTGCCAAACCGGTCCGTTTCGATCAGTTACGGTAGATCTGCTCCAATTTAGATATATTCTCACAGAGATAGAGGGTTTTTGAAAGAGAAAGTGTCATTCTTGATTCGAACAATACATTATTCAAACAGAACAATCATGAATTAGCAGGAGAAACTCATAGATTTTGTTTTACCCAAGATCCCACCGGTTGGAACCCGGGCCCCGCCGAGCCGTTCCGGGACC